>JAOTQR010090403.1:0-33097 GCA_025774065.1 Solanum ossicruentum
AAGCCCAGGACTCCCCCTCTTCCAGCCGATGTGGGATTCGCCTGGCCTGTACCAAGGAGTCTCCTTCGGTCCTTGCAACTGTCGTCGCCATTCATCATTGTCAACTTTGCTGTGCATAGATATAATTAATTTTTCTCAATTATGATTTTGATTTTTGTGATAAAATTAATTATTTAGGTTTAAGAAGATGAAAAAGCATATGTATTTTGTTATTGCTTGCCTTATTTTCTACTTGGGTATGGTTGTTCTTTGACAATGGTGTTCTTTGATTTGTACACTTTCTGAAAATATTTTTTCAAGTATATGGGTGTTGTTGTTGTTTGATTTTTGTTGTTGTAGTACTTTGTGAGAAAAATGTTGGGTTGATTTTGTTTGGTTGATTTCGAGTAGGGTTTACAACAATTGTTGAAGTATTACAACAATTGGGTAGAGTTGTTCTTGTTGATGTTATTTGATTTGTTGTAATCTTTGATGAAATCTTTTAGTATGAGTGTTGTTGTTTGATTTTTGTTATTGTAGTATTTTGTGAGAAAAATGTTGGGTTGATTTGGTTGATTTCGAGTAGGATTGATAGCAATTGTTGAAGCACTTACAACAACTGGATAGGGTTGTTCTTGTTGGTGTTGTTTGATTTATTGTACTCTTTGATGAAAGTTTTGGGTATGATTGTTATTGTTGTTGTTTGATTTTTGTTGTTGTAGTCATTGTGATAAAAATGTTTGGTTGGTTGATTTCGGGTATGATTGGTTGCTCGATTTTAAAGTATTGACAACAATTGTTGAAGTACTTAGAACAATTGTTATGGTTGTTGCTTTTCTTTGATCTTAGTTATTATGCTTTTTGTTAGAAAAATGTATTGGATGCCCTGATTTCTACTTGGGTAGAGTTGTTCTTGTTGGTATTGTTTGATTTGTTATACCCTTTGAAGATACATTTTCGGGGTTTGAATATTGTTGTTATACATTTTTGTGAGAAAAGAACACATGTTGTTCGTGTAATGATGTTCTTCAGCAGTTACTTTTTTTTGTGTCTTTATTGAGGGTGGTTGATCAAACTAATAGATTATCTTTATTTTGTAACAAGACTTTGTACTTTAATGGCTCGATCTAAACAAAAAAATCCTCGAGCTGATATCCTATGAGAGCTTCAAGAAGGAGACTAATTATATCTAAAAAAAGAGGACAAATCACAATAAGAACTGGCAAATTTTATTGAACGTGTCACTGCTGAAGCTGCAGCTGGAGATAGTCCTACAGCTGCTGCATCCAGTCCCACAGTTGCTAGTTTCAGTCTATCAACTACTGGTTCTAGTCCCATAGCTGCTGGAGATAGTCCTTCAACTACTGGTACCACTCCTATAGTTGCTGGTACCAGTACCTGAATTGCTGCACCCTGCCCACAACTGGTGGAGACACTCCTACAGTTGCTGATGATAGTACCTTAGCTGCTACAGTCAATCCCTTTGTCTTCCCTTCTGGTGTGACTTTCAAGTACCTTGATTATGGCTTTGAGACACCTGAGCTTTTGAATCGAGGTGAGAGTGATGATCTCGTAATTAGAAATTAAAAAATGATTTTCTGATTTTAAAAAAATATTAGTAGATCAAAAATTGGATAGCTTTTTTAGGTCTACGGTATTTACAAGATATCTAGACATAGGTGAAGGTAATACCCCAAGGTTTCAAATGAAGCTGATGTATTAGCTTATTTGTCGGTGGATCAAAAGTGACAATGAATTTTGAGATAATTTTTGTGACATGCATGTCTGTTTTGGCATGAAAGATTTTGTAGTTGCCACTGGGGTGAATTGTCACCTACCACCTCATCATGCCTCCAAATCTGTCAAGGTAGAGAGGAGATACAAAAGAATTGTTGATACTATGCATAAGAAGCATTGCAAATCAAAGGAGATGTTTGACCTCTTACAATATAGGGAGGTTAAGAAGAGTGTTAAAAAGTCTCTGTATTTGATTTTTTTGTACATGATATTCTTATGGGTAAAGATCTAGGGATCAATGCAATGGTTTCTTAGTTCAAGCTATCGGCTGACCAGAAGACATTCTGTGCCTATCCTTATGGTCAGGATAGTTATATTCTTACGGTAGAGTATTTGAGGAAGGTTGTGACTTTAACTAAAAAGTCCACTAATCTATACGATTTTTCATGGGCTTTTATTGTAAATTTTATTTATTATATTTTCGTTGTAGCATTTTTTATATTTATTTATTATCTTAATTAATAACTAGTTATGACATCAATTTATTTAGGCTTGGACTTTTGAAACTATTCCTTACATACAAAAAACATTCAAAGAGTTTGACAAGAAAGTATCTTCTTCAAGACTTCTTTGATGGTTGGCGGTACCCAAAATGGTAAAATCGAGGTGCATGAACTATTTGATCCCCCGGAGAATGAGGTAAGTATTACAACAATTGTTGTCTTCTCACTTTAACAGTTGTTGTAATTTATTAACAGTTGTTGTCTTCTCACTTATTCATATTTTATTATATTTATTAAGACAATTTTATTTAATTTGTAGCTTGTTTATCCGTGGCTAATTCCTACCGAAAGTGAAAAGGAGATGAAGTTTTGGACTGGATTTGTGCTAGGCATTGATGTTTCATATCTTTTATTCGGATGGTGCCGTGGACGAGGAGCATGTACTCACTCACTAATTAGTCCTTTTCTTGATAAATCAGTCCATAAATGAATTTGATACATCTTGAGTTAACTACGTGAGCAATTGAGCTTAGTTATGCGATGAGCAAAAATAGCAAATGTGTTATCATTGTTTGAATGCGAATTTATTTTGCCAATGTAGGATTAGTAATTTTTGTTGAAACACATGTGTTGCAACATCTAGAACTTGCTAAATTTGTTTTGAGGAGTAACTTGGTTGATTCTGGATTAGTAAAATACCTTAGACTCTCTTTGGTTCCAATAAGTCCATTTGACCATAGTGACATCCCTTGATAATGAAATAAGTCCCTAGTGAATCCCCTTGAGCTTTAACCCTTTCTTTGGTAACCATGTAACCTTGACTCATATAAGACAATTCCTTCTTCTTAACCGATCCCTCCTTGAGTTTGAAATAAATTAAGTGGTAGCCAAAGCTAAGTTGGGAGTGTTCGTAGAAAGAAGGGGGTGCCTCCATAAAAAAGTCAAAAGGGCAAAAATGAGAGAAAGAAAAATGAGGAGCCCTAGAAATGAAAGAAAGCAAGGAAATTGCAAAAATATTTTATTTGAAAAAAAAAGTTAACAAAGTTGTTTAAAAAAAAGGACCCTCCAAAATTGTAAAAATGAAGTGCAAAGAGGGGAGGCACCTAGGATGATGAATCAAAAGACAAAGAGACGTCAACAGAAGAATAACAGAAGAGGACCAAAAGGACCTTTGATCATGAAAAGAATGTGTAGAGCTTAAGAAGAGATGAGTCACTACTGTCTATATGCTATCCTACCCAACATTAACCCTACACTTCAGTCTTAAAAAAGTCCTTTGGGATCTTAGTCTGGAAGAAAGTCAAGTGAACTCTGATTGCAAATAAGGACAAGCTTATGGGTTGAAGCTTACATGATATTTCTCAATTGGGAGAGTGAGAGTTGAAGAGATCCTCTGAAAATAATGTCATAATCTTGTGTGTTTAGGATCTTCTTTATTGTGAGGGCAAATAATAATGCCTTTAGGCAGTGATCAAAACCTACATGAGCAATTGTGAGCATAGTAATGTTTTTGATTACTCCTTAGTCATCTCTCGAGGCTTTAAAATTACGTAAATGGTTTGTGAAAGTTCGAGAAGGGATGAAAAAGGTGGAAATGTATGTGTTTCTCCTTGTGGCCTTCTTGGCAAACTCTGAAATTGGATGGATTGATATGTGATTTGCTTGCAAGAAAGCAAAGGCTTAAGTTAAGGTTGTTGATAAATCCATATTTCGAACTCATTCGGGGGCTAGTTTGCAAAGAAACATTATCCTTAGTGTGTTATTATTTCTGGTCTCTAATAAATATGCATGTGTTATGTTAGAAAATATGATTAAAAGTGCACAAATAGACAATACTTGACAAGTTTATGAAAGGGGGCAAAAGTGTCAAAAAGGAAGAAAAAAATGGTATCGCCTACATACTCGGCGATCCACCAAACATTCAGAGAGAATGCTATCATTGCAGAAACCAAGGTTCAAGCCTAAGTCAGAATGCGATCAGAGTCGATATCGTAAAACATATTTGGCACACTGCTGAATGAATCAAGAGACTGCCTAAAGATGTAATACTCAAAGTCCCAAAACCTTGACAAGAAGGCAATGTGATAGGAACTTCGATGAATCACCGAATTGTATCGATGAAGAGTGAAGAACCATTGCCTAATGTTGCATAAGAGGAACCCTTATGATTATGTAGAGGAAAATGGTCAAGTGCAAATTCAGCATATCGCTGGAATGCTCGGCAATGGTCGTCCTTACCGATAAATGGCAATTTGTAGCACCAACTCTCACACTTTTGCACAACTATATAAGAAAATTAGAAAGGACATTATACATATCATAGCAGATCATATCATTCTTCTTAGTTTTACAGATAGAATAGTACATAGAACTTTCCTTCTTCAGATTGCAAAGGTTGATAGCATTTTCAAGCTTTGGGGAAGCGAAATTGGAGTAGATTGGCTGGTGATAATCAACTATTTCCTATTCAATCTTGTTACCCATGTATTTACTGCTATATTTGATATTAAATCTCTAATTTCTAACATATGTAGCTAAAAGCCCCATTTAGGGGTGTACTATTGATATGAAATTTTGATTTATCTATTGGGACTTTGATATTTTGACTTATTTGCAGTTGATTTGAATGCATTTATATCCCTTCTTATATTTAATATATAATTTCAAGGTTGCAAACTTGATATTTACTTTAGATCTCTGATTGTTGCCTTAGCTGGGATGATTAGAATGTGGAATAGATGTAATGGCTAGAAACCTCTTGGGGTTTCAGTTGAAGTCCACAACCATGGATTCAATGGTCAAGGTATTAAGGGTTTTGCTGAGACTTCTTAGGCCAAGCGTGTCCTTGGCGGTTCGTGTATGATTTAATAATTGAATCATATGAAACACACATATGTCATAGCTGAACATGGGTTACAAGTAACTTAGTACATTCACTCATTATTAACTCATTAAGTCAAACATTTAGACCCAGCTGGTAGATTGATTTTCATATTTGCACATCCCCAACATCTTCTCTAATTTTCTAATTAACATGTTAATTAGATATTGAGTAGTTTGATTCTTGCTTTCAATTATTGCAAGCCCCCTAGATCCTATAATTGCTTAGTCCAATGAACTACTTCTATCTTGAACTACGATTCCTTGTGAGATTCGACCCCAACCTCTCAGTTAGGTTATTATGCTAATGATGACTGTCCTTGCTTCTTTTGAGTAGTTGGGTTGAGCGACATCTCTTGGCCAAATAGTCAAGAATAACATAATTTGGAGATAGTCAATCCATATCCAAAATAATACTAAAATCAACCATATCAAGAATAATCATACCCACCAAAGTATCATAACCCGCCAAAGAAATAAGAAGGATAAGTACACTTGATCCACCAATAAAGGCTCACCTACTAGGATAGAAACATGCATAGAATGTGCCGTCAAAATATAGCATATTTGGTTCATAAACAAGGGATTTTTTGCGTGTTTTCAATGTGATTTTTTATGGTTTTATGTTTATTTTTGCAGAAAATATAGGTTGGCCTAATTTTGGCAAAAAGTTGCAGATTTTGTTGACTTTTGAAGATCTACGAGACCCACTACGGGTCGTAGCCCAAGCTATGAGTCATAGCAGATGATATTAGCAATTAACAATTTCCAAAACCAAAATCTAAAAATTTAAAGTTCAACTATATGAGCTCAAGGTACGAGTCGTAGTCCTCATTATGACTCATAGAAGGGGGCGTCGTTGCGATTAACAATGTTGTTGAAAATTGGACCAAGAACTACAAGCATTGACAATGATAATGTACTACAAGTCATAGATCAAACTACAACTCGTAGGTGTGAACCATAGCAGCCAAGTCCAAAATGTCAAGTGCTGACAACAAAAGCCCGATTATGACTCGTAGGTCACCCTACGAGCCATAGCAGCTGCCGAGCGGAATTTTCTAATTATTTTAGGACCTTTTTTGTAAATAGTATAAATAGTATATGTTAGGGTTTTACAAGTGTCAACTACAATTTTTAGAGATTTTTAGAGAGAGAAGCCCATAGTTCTTAGAATATTGTAGGGTTTTAGAGTAGAAAATTAGGGTTTTCACTTTAAGACTCAAATTGGGAGATTGAAATCACTTGGAATTTAATTTCATCATTCAAGCTTGTGAATCCAAATCTAAATGTGGTTTTATTGTTCTTCATTCTTCTTGGGTAATTTCTAAACTATGTGTGTTTCATTCATTTTTGTTTTCTTACCCAAGTCATGAGTAGCTAAACCCCCACAACTTGGGTGGCGTGAGAACCATTAGTAGCTAGCTTAATAACCCGGATTATTTGCACTTCTTGAGTTGGCTATTTGCATGTATTATCCATTTTCCTTCATTTTGCTTGTTATTTAGTGGTGGCTAATATTAAACCCTGCCTAGTGTCATGATCTCGATCAAGGTAGTGATGAATAGGAAAAGGAAATGGGTGACAAGATTCGATTGATGTGTTCTCGTCTAATCAACCAAACCCAGCCAAGGAGAGGTTGAATGGGACAATAGATAATGATTAGTTTGGCACACTATGGTAGCCAGCCAAGCGCCATAGTGAAATTTGACCTTCACCTTTGCCTAAGGGTTAGAAGAACTTAAGTTACCATCCTGCATCCAATGTCCTAATTTAGGTTGTGTTATCCGGGGTGCTTGAGTTAGTGAATCATGGGGAATACAGTTTCCCAAGTTGCTCTCCTATTTGATTGTCTCTTTGCTTTATTAGTATAGTTTTACTTTACTACATATCATTACAAACTCCCCTTTTATTGAGAATAGAGTTATTTGATACTCGAAATGATTATTTGTGAATCAATATGGCAAAACCCTATATTCCCTTGGGATTCGACCCTAACCTATAGTTAGGTTTTATATTTGACAACGATCGCTTTATCCTCAAAGTGAGAGGTACTGTTTGAGTGTGATCAATAGGTATAAGCATATGATCACATAATAAGTCAAACCTAGTAGAGAAGTATGTGTCACATATGAATAAATAGAATCAAGATCAAACAACACTGAGGTAGGTCGATAGAAGACTAGATTAATACTTGTAATAAATGCATCTAAGGCCTCTACCTTGGGTCTACCCAAAAAAGCACAATAATGAGCACCACGACCTCCACCTAACTGACATATGCCTCCAACACCTACCCAAACTACTGCATCACCTATACCCCTAACAAGAGCACAACCACATCTACCTGATTGAGCTCTACCACGTCTTCTAACTAGTGGTGCTAGGCTTCTAGTTGGAGGTGTTGAATCCCTAACAAGTTCTGCTGAATAGGTACAATGATTCTAAAAAGGGAATAGTCTGATCATGTGGCTAAGATATCCACAACCACAATAAGACCTTGGAGTAGGCTAATAATGTGAAGAACTAGGAGAAATATTCTACGCACCTTGACCTGAAGATCTCTAACCACTATGAACCATAACCACCCTATATAGCTGGTAAAGAAGCATGCATCAGACCCTGATGTTGTGATATACTGCTACCCTGATGAAATCCTCTACCTCCTAAAGAAGTGCTAGAATAATGACTAGAAGCTCAGTCCCTCTTGGGACCCCCAAAATCCTCTCATACCATCAACTCTTCCTCCTTGGTGGTACTCACAATAGTTTAGAAGGAGAAACCCTCGTAGGTTGACTTGAATATACAAGATCTGATGGAGAAAACCAAACCTCCCACAAATTTGCAGATTCTCTTTGCCTCCGTAAGAATCAAGGATATGGCATGGAGCAATAACTGACAAAACTAATATGGCATCATATTCTGTAACAATCATACTACCCTAAGTCAAACTCTCAAACCTCATCCAAGTCTCCTCCCAAATACTCCAAGGAATGAATCGATCCTAAAATGCCTCTGAGAATACACCTCACTCTATTGGAGGGGATCCAACTGGTCTAGACCTCATATAAGTCCTACACCACTCTCTAGTAGTGTCTCTGAGCAACAAACTGATGTCGCCCAAGTTATATCTTCTTTTTAGAGGATAAAGCGGTCGCTGTCAAGAAATAGAACTTAATAAAGGTTAGGGTCGAACCCACAGGGAATACATAGACTCAAGAGAATTCACAAATTTGCAATTTGAATGATTAACCAACTTACTTCCCCAAAGGAGGAAGGGTTTTGCAATAATCAATACGAAATATAACTAAACTAACTATCACAAAAGAGAAGTCAATTATGGAGAGAAACTAGGGAATTGTATTCCCCATGATTCCCCAACTCAGTATCACTAGATAACCTAGTTCTTGTCTAGTGTATAGCATGCAGGACAGTAAGTTATGTTCACCAAGCCATTTCGTCAAAGGTGAGAGGTGAATTTCACTACGCGACTTGGCCCATCTCTATAGTGTGCATTACTAACCCTCACCTATTAGTCCCAGTACAACCTCCCCTTGGCCCAATTTGGTTGATTAGACGAGAACACATCAATTGAATCTTGTTAATTAATTTCTCTTTCTATTAGTTACTACCTTGGTCTAGTCAGTAATACTAGGTGGGTTCTAATGTTGGCCACCATTAGAAAATATGCAAAATGAAGAGAGTTAATTAATACATGTATATACACTTTTCAAGAATCATGAATTATCTGATTTTACTTTGTTAGTTCTTCAAAGTTCCCATAATCCTAGTTGTGGATTTAGCTACTCATGCTATCTGTCGATACAAGAATTATGGATTCAGAAGACATAATTAAACACTTACACAATACAATTAAGAACAACTAAAATCCAACTTCAATAAGAATCACGAGCTTAAAGATGAAATTCAAACACAAGTGTTATCAAAGACTCTCTAATATGATCTTAAATTTTCTCTATCTAAATATTGAATTCTCTGAGTACTAGATGGACGCTCTCGAAAAATAACCTAAAAGACCTCTTTATAATAATTAAAATTTAAGTCCTAAATAAAATAAGAGAACTGGTAGGCATGCCATATGAAAGGTGTTTTACGGGCCGTATGGCATTCCATGGCCCGTAATCTGGGTCTCATACTTAAATGTTGGAAATTTGAACTTTAACTCTACGACACCCCTCTACCACTCGTAAAGTTATGTACGACCCATAAAGAGGTTTCGTCTGATGAAATTCCTGAAAGTGTAAGTCTCTGATCCATAGGGCATGAACCATCTTCTACGACTCGTAAAACCTTCTACGGCTCATCTGCATGTTCATAAATAAACTTCAGAAAATAGCCCCTCACTGGAATTATTTAGGAAACCACTTACGGCCCGTAAAGGGTCTCGTATAATAGCAAAAATCAGCAACTTTTGCAACTTTTCCCAAAATTAAGGCCAACTTGTAATCCTGCAAATATAAACATAAAAACACATAAAACCAACTAACATCACATTGAAAACACACAAAATTCCAAGTTTTAAGTATCAAAAGTATTGTATTTTGACAGTATATCAACACCCTCAACTTAAAATTGTTGCTTGTCCTCAAGCAATAGACTCAATCTATATAGATAATATAGTAAAACATAGACCTCAACTCGATGACACACATCACATAAATCTTAGACTCAAACACCCACACCAACTTTTCAAAACAGGATCAAATAGCTATCAAGCAAACCAATACAAACTGGTGCATGTGACAACATAACTATGACAAGCAAGGGATTATAAACAAACAACAATCACTGAACAAGTTTAGTGCTAATAATGCAATGCAAGTGCCCTCACAGAAACAAGTTCCATATTTGACACTCAATGACGTTTTTCATGTTTAACCTTGGGACAATGCAAAATCACTCACTCTCACAATAGATATTCATGCATAATGTCTAATATCATAGCTTGCCCCTATGCTCATGATCCAGATCTTCAACTAACTGGACTAGGATCACTTTAGGACTTTCTAGGCTTGTAAAGTATGCTCGGGGGTTTCGGTATGATATTATGGGAACATAGTGACTAAAGGCCCTCCTTGACACTATGTTATTCTACACTTTTACCTTATCAACTCTATTATTTTCACCTTGTTCTTTCTTTTTCCTATTTCAAGCTTTTCTGTGTGCTTTCTTTTCATTTTTTTAAAAGCTTTTTTCCTTGTTTCTACACTTTATTTTGCTTTTTAGCTCACAACCAAGCATCACTTAAGGGGATCGACAACCCTCAACTTAGGCTTTTAGTCTGTTGAGGTGCACAATATCCATCCTCAAAACCAGTGCTACTTTTAGTAGCCACCCTCAACTTAGCCTTTTTACCTCAGTCAAGGTGCACAATGTTCATGGAAGGACCAGGGCTAATTTAAGGATTTTACAACTAACAAGGCTAGGTTAATCAGGTGTTTTCAAAGAATAGGTATGTGTTAGGCTTAAACATTAGTAACAAAGGATTATATCACAGTTTTGGTTGGTCATTTTAGGCTAAATTTACTATTAAAAACAATGTCCTAAGATCCTTTCCTAATCCAATGAATCTACAATCTATCTTAGAGTAATAAGGCAAGTCCTGAATTAACACAAAACAAATGAATCTATCAAATTAAGCTAACACACATATGACACTGCATACATTACCAACAAAAGACCCTGAGATCATGCTTTTTATCTCAATGTATACTCACTTATAATAACAGACATTGTCACACACTTAGACATGCATGGTTACTATCTAACTACTAATCAAAATTTTTGGTGGGTATTATTTTTCAAACAAAACACAAAACATGTTGTATGCCACAAGTATTGGTACTATATGCTACAAATACTATCTAAACATCCTAAAACTTGCCAGTTCAACATAAAATAAATATCTACAGGGAAAAAGAACATGGACAAGAAAACCTCGGGATAAAAAATTGGGGTAGTTATATTGGTACTAATGCTACAAATACTATCTAAAAATGCTAAACGTGTCGGTTCAACAGAAAGTAAATATCCTGGGGACAAGAACACAAGCAAGAAATCATCAGGATAAAAAATTGGGGTAGTTGTGGACTAAAGCTACTCAGACTTCATTGAGGCCCATAACTAACCACACCTTATTGAAAAAGATGTACATTGTCTCCAATGCACAAAATCAAAACAAAATAAAACATAGGGGTCAAAAAGCATACCTGGGCGCCTAAGCGCCAATATGTGGCTGCATCTGGCTACTCTCCTCCTGCGGAGTGGTCTGCTCAGTGATAGTACTTTATCTGGAGGGGCCAACACCCCTCACCTGCTCCAACTCTCGAGTTAGTCGCATCTCCTTACCCTATCTCGATCTCCACAAGACAAGCTCGAGATTCTCCTCCTCTGCCATCCCCGCATGAAATCATATAGTATCGGGATCATCATCCGCGCTGGTTCTCTTCCCGTGAGAAGGCTAAAAAGGCTCACCAGGAGCTAATAAATCAACCACCGGCACCAGAGTTATAGTCGCCGGTAGTGCTAGCGGTGCCGCGAGTATTGCTGTCATGTTAACTCAGAACTGTTGGATCTTCGTCTGCATAGCTGACAAATCTAAAGGTCGGGCCTCACACAACCTCCGTTGTACCCTCTCATCAAAGGCGCCAATGCGGGCATCCACAATAAAGGTACGGTCCTGAATAGTAGCGACCACGAATGCCTGCACCGAGCCTCCGAATCTGAAATGGCCTGGTGGACCCTTGGCCAGATCTGATGAACAAGCTGAGTTAACTGCGACTCAGCATATGATAACCTCTGGGCCAAGGCATGTATAGATGCGGCGGACATGTAGATCATACACGTGGTAGTTGCCTATGAAGTCATGGCTTGTGGTGCAGGAACAATAGTAGCGAGCCCCCTCTCCTCAATTGCCTCGGGCTGTGAGGGCCTCTCCTTAGTAGTAGCAGTAGTGATAGCAGTCTGTGAACCCTCAGGTGGTGGCACTGGAGCGAACATCTCAGGCGTAGGTGGAGGTTGTGCTCGCCGAAGTACCATCTGGTTCTCTTCAGCCTTGATTAGGATGGGATCCAGTGTATGTTGGGCCTCAATCAACTGGTCCAGCTGGTGTAATATCTTCACCCTCAACTCTAGATAGAGCCTGTAGATCAAGCACAGGTATGGGATGGAGATGGACCTCTTCAGTGTGACCTCATGAATCTGCTCAGTGATGAGGCGGGCTCAGTCAATATCTTAGCCAGCTAAGGTACTGGAAACCAAAACTGCACGCTTTGGTGTTACTATGTTATCAGCAAGTGTCGGCCGAATGCATGAATGAACAATCGCCCACCAAAACTTGGTAGGGAAATTGAGTGAAGCCTTTATGATAGGCTCCGAGTTAATGGTGACTCATGCAGGTTTCGGACCCTTCTCAGGAATATACCCAGCCACCTATCTCATCAAAGTGGCTTATCCTCCGGGGATCTTTCATCACAAGTGGGTCCCTTATTTGCTCCACTGTGTAGTCAAACTGTACGGTGGATCTAAGGGAAGGAAACTCAGGACCAAATAGTATTTGGCAGATGGTGGTCTCTGATATATCCACCTGGCCGCCCTCACTCTCGTCTTAGTCAGTCTGGGCTTAGTAAGGGGCTTCTTCTCCTTGGGAAGAGTGATCTAGATAATGGTTGCGTATGAGGCATAAAACTTCCTTACTATGGTCGGGGAGTATCATCCAAGTGCATGTGTGAGCCACTGAAGCCCATACCAAGTCATTGTGTACTGGAGACCGGGGACACTGCTGAGTAAGTCTAAGATGACTCGGGGCTCCTCATAGATGGAATGGGCTGGCTTTCCCCGCTTTGTTGGTTGTGATGCACTACCGGCTGGTAAAGGCACTCTATGCAGATGGTGATGATTGGGGTGAGATGGAGGACTTTGCCTCTGACCCATCCTCAGAGTTGGAGTCCTCTCTGGATGGAGTCGTCTATGGTAAACCTCTTTCGTGGCTACCTCCCTTCTCAGACTGGTGAGTGCAAGCAACAAGAGCCTGAGTCTGCCCAGCTTTAGCAGTGGTTCTGGTCTGTGGTTTAGCTGCCTCTGGGTTCGAGCTAACATCCAGTACCTCTAGTGAGCCACTCAATGTAGTGGCTTGCTCTTCATTCGAAGGCTTTTCTCTGACCCTCCTCTGTAGGGCCCCGATCCTATCGCATCTAGCTTTTGGGCCATAGTACCTGAAACATAAACACATATGCACCCTGGTTAGCCCCACAAATCAAAACTGGAATGCAAAAAATCATCTGAGTTAAGTTGTAGAAGGGTTCTACAAAAGCACCTTTATGGGTCATAGTGGATACAATAAGCCGTAAAGAGCTTTCGTAATGTAGTGGTTTAAACAAGTTTTGTTACTGGAAAAGTCTACAAGACTAGGTATGACTCGTAAAGTGATTTACGAGTCATACACTGGATCGTAAAGATTTCCAATAAGTAACCAATTCCAGCAGGGATCCACGATACCTATCTTTGAGTCGTAAAGAGATCTACAACTCGTAAAAGGTCTCATCTGATGGATACTCAAAAACATCAAGTTTCTGGAATCTTGCATTCGGGGAAATTATGACTTATGGAACAACCCACAGGCTGTAAAAGCCATTTGTGGACAAGAAAACTTAGTCACTTGAGGTTTTAAGCCCATCACACAGACCCCCAAAGACTTTTTTCAACACATAAATTATCAACGTCGAAGCAAAAATACATGCACTCACATGATTTCCATAACACAACCATTACCCCCAACATGTTCTAAACACGTACACCCCATCCATAGTGATCAAACATATTCACCCTATAATTCTGACCACTTATTATTGATTTCAAGAAGATCATGCACCTATGCCATCACCTACCAATTCACAAAAACAATCATGCAATCACACATGGTGAGTGACTTAAAAACAAACAACTATCCAAAACATTCACACAAGACCAAAGTCCCCAATTTCGGACTTAGATAATAACTCAAACATGGGCAACCTAATTTCAAGCAACACAAATTAAATTCAAAGTGGATTTTATATCTAAACACCATTCCCCACATAATTTCCAAATCAATCATCCAAAACAAGGCAAATTAGAGGTCTCTATTTAACCGAAAACTTACCAATATTTGTGATTAAATTGAAGAAGATAAAGGAGGTGACTAGGCACGAAACCCTAAACTGCCGGAAGCTTTCCAAAAAATAGGTGTACGGTGACCGTCAGTGTTTGGTTTCACATGAGAGGGGGGATTTCGTTGGGTTAGTTTTGTAATTTAGGTCAACAATGGGGTCAAAATAATTTGACCCCATTATTTATACCTTGACTGGGTCAATTGAAAAGTTGTTGGGCCTGGACTCTACGAAACCCCAATTATGGGGCTGTAGAGTGTTTTGCGGCTCGTAAACCATGGTTTCGTAGAACATCTAATCCCTAGATTTCAGGACTAGGTTTCATGGACTAGTATACGAGTCATAAAGTGATTTATGGCTTGTAGAGTTGGTCAAAGAGACCTCAACGCTTAGCAAAATTTTCTAAAAACTTACCTGAGGTCCAAGAGCCCCATTCATGACACATAGTTTGTTTTACGGATCGTAAATCATGCTCGTGGACTGGAGTGCATAACATTTTTGCTCACTGAAAATCTCTATGAGATGGGGTACGGGTCGTAAAGTGTTTTACGGCCCATAGATCCAGTTGTAGAGACACATTCTGATGCTTTTTTCAGCCAAAATGACTGATTTAGTAGTCCTGTACCAGTATACTCCTCATAGAATATACTGTTACCCTATATACAACTAGCCCAATGTCCAAAATTACAATAAAAATACAGGAAACAAACTACCTATGAATCTAAAAACAGGAAATAACCCTATAACTACACTATTAGATCAAAAACCTTGGGCACCTGATTTATTATCGCGACATGAGTTGGACAAATTGGGTACTCATACTTCACTAATTATCCATTCTTCACTTTTCAAATAATCTGGATACTTCGTGGATTGATAGATATTGAAGATGACTTCTTCGTCATTCAATATAAGCTTGAGTTGTCGGCTTCCATATCTACTAGTGATGCCCAGTGGCTAAGAATGGTCTTCCCACGATGTATAAAGACCCTAAAAAGTGCCCAAAAATGTGCCTCAAAATGCTCAAAATTTTAATTTTCATACATCTAAAAATTCATTCGGTATTTCAAAAATCTGACTTTATATTTGTGATCAGGGGGTCAAAATTAGTTGAAAAATGGTCTAACCTCGATTTAAGAGAAAAAAATAGCAATAATAAATTTTTAAGTGACGAATTCTAGAGACCTTTCCGCTCTGCCTCTGAGACGCGCCTTGGGCGCGCTTCAGTACAAAATCTTCTCCACGCCCTCTCCGTAATGCGGAGAATGTATTTGCCTGGTAGTGCTTTTCAAGTGCAGCCCGAAATATTCTAAGTGTTAGGCCCAAGTTTCCCATATATTTTTTATCTATACTTAGTCAACTTTCACCCTTATATCATCCTAAATATTTTCCAATACTCCCCAAAACATTATCCATATGTTCACTCCCAAAATCAAGACCAGAACCCTCATCCAAATTTAAGGATTCTCTTCTAGCTTCAAGTCTCCATTGTCAACCTTCACCAAGAACTTCTCCAAAGCTAAGGTATATGGTGTTGAACCATTGGGTCCTTTCACCCATGGTGCCTAAACCCTCTTTTACTTAATACTGCATGATTTAAAGTTGATTTTCTATGTGGGTCTTTTATATTGAGAAATTTATTAAACATTGATTTTAGTTTATGAAAGTATGATTATTTGAGCATGTTTTGAGCTCTAAATCTTAGATATAATGTTGGATTTGATGTGGGGTTTTGATGTGAATGTCTTGGGAGTGTTTCAAGGTTTTGATTGATGGTTTTACTATGGATTTTCCTGCATGATTTCATCTTATCCCCAAGATATTTGATGAAATGTCCGATTATGGTTTCTTGAGGAAATAAAGGCCCAAAGCATAAGATATGATATGAATGATATTATGGTGATGAAAAGAGCTTATGTACATGGTATAATTGACTATATGATGATGAAACGAGATTATGCATATAATGAACTCTATATAAAGTATTGCATTAGACCATGCCCGATCTGGGGGGACAAAACCCCGAGTAACCAAGGGAAGGGTTCATACTTCTCCACCTAGTAATGGGGTGACATCATCAATAATCAAGATGGGGGTTTATACTCATCAACTAAGATGGGGGTTCGTACTCATCCACCTAGGTGATGGGGTGACATTATCACTAACTGAGATGAGGGTTCGTACTCATCCACCTAAGTGATAGGGCAGCATCATCACTAACCCTATAGCATTCATACCTTGGAAATATTGCTTGATCTCTTCTACACATATGATATTCTATATGAGCATGGATTACTTAAGCACGTTTTACTTATGCGTTGATCATACATGTCATCTTTCTATATTATGCCCATTGCCTATTGTTATGCATGTTGATCATGAAGCTTTTCTCTTGTTGCATTCCATCCCACATACTTAGTACATTCAAATGTACTAACGTATATTCTTGCCTACATAATATCACCATGTAGGAACCGGAGTCCAAGTTGATCATCCTCCTTCTCCACGTGGTTAGACGATGCTATTCCAAGTTTGTTGGTGAGTCCTCCATTTTGAGGACTTTGGTTTATGTTTTTCCTCTTATCTATGAATTGAGATACTATCTTATGATCTATTTGACTATGAGGGTGAGGTCGGTTACTTTGTCTTGTCCCCCGCTCTATTTATGTATGTAGAGGTGTTTGTTGGACAAGCTATGTATTTATGATATGAACTATGATTCCTTGTCTTTGATGTTGAGTATTGCAAATCTTTTCCTTAGCCCTAATGCCCCATTCTATTCGACATATCTTTTATATGCTTCCGCGACCAAGGATGTGTAATGACAAGTTAAGAGGCTTGTTTAGGGTTCCTTCGGCTTACCCATTTGTCGTGTCACGTCTAGGCCTTAAGCTTGGGTCATGACAAGATGATTGACACATTAAAGTCAACTTCTCACTCTAGGATCAAAAGTTTGTAGGGAATATGGAATTTTCAACTTTGACCAGCACATCATACAGTATCCCCATAGGCTTCTTCATCGTGCGATCAGCCATCAACAACTGCGTGCTAGTTGGAGTAAGGGCTTCCAATCCAAGCTTTTTTGTAGACCATAAGGGGCATCAGACTAATGCTGGAACCTAGATCACATATTGCCCTTGCGAACTCCACATCTCCGGTGGTGCAGGGTATGGTGAAAGCACCTGGATCTTCTCATTTCTGAACTAAGGACCTTGTTACAATAACACTGTAATGTTAAAGCTCCTATTAGAGCCCCTGAAACATAGTACATTTTTTTAGTTACGAAGTCCTTCATGTACTTAGCATAACCTGGCATATTCTCCAATGCCTCAATGAGAGGGATGTTGATGGAGAGCTATTTTAGCATGGAGAGAAAGTGCTTGAACTTGCCTTCCTCCTCCTCTTTTTGATTCTTTGAGGGAAAGGATGAGGAGGCCTTGGAATGGGCTTCAAGCTCTATGGTGTGGCAACAGCTTCACTCACCTCATCCTTACTACGATCACCTCCTTCATCTGCATCCTTAGTCACAACCGTCTTCTCTCGAACATCTACTTCATCAATCGACATGGGAGGATCAATGGTGCTATTACTACCACGAGTAGTAACTGCTATACACTGCTCTTCATTTTTAGGATTTTGCATTATGTTGCAAGGCAGTGTACCCTTTTAACACTGATTAAGTTGAGTTAAGACTTGACTAAACTGTTGTTTTAGTTGTTTGATAGCCATAAAGTGAGACTCTATTTTTTGATTAATACTTGAAAATTTTGGTTTCATTCCCCTTAGAGTCTCATCATGTGTCTCAACTTTGTTCCACAAGCGATCAAACATCTCCTCAGTTCTAGATCCTCTTGTACCTGCATCGCGGTTGCGTGGTGGCACATAAGGACCATTTTTGAAGCCTTCTTTGTGACCCCAATCTGCATCTTTCTTTGGACCCCTATTCCTATCACAGTAACCTCTACGGTTGTCCCTGTAAGCTCCATATCTATTAAAGTTTCAATCTTGATTTCCTTGACCTTGGCGCCAGTAGTCCTAATTGGACCCTTGGGCGTTGGTCCGAAAACCCCATGCCTGATCAGTAACAAAACATGCGTCCTCATCATAGTACAGCTCATCATACATAGGTGCATGTAGAGGTTGATGAACCACTACATTCACCCTCTCTTGGTTCTGCTTCATTATCACCTCTATGCCTGTGTGAATCTGAGCAAGATGCTACATGATTTCTTCATTAATTCTGGCTTGCTCTAGACCCACACTGACAACACATGAACTCTTAGTGGATGCTCTATTTCACTGCCCCAATGCACGATTAGTCTTAACCACTCTTTCCATTCACTCTGTATTCCTTACAAATGGTTGACCCAAAACATGCCCCCCATGATAATGTCAGCACAAACCTGACTATTCTTATCAAGGTCATGGTAGAAGATCTACACCAAAGTATCATCAACTATTTTGTGGTCAGGGACGCTCCTCAGACATTTGGTGAATCTCTCTGAAGTAGTACTTATTAAATCACCAGGAAGTTGCTCGAAATTGTTGATCTGGTCCTTCAACTTGAGCTTCTTTGATCTAGGGAAGTACCTCTCCAAAAAAGCCTTCTGCAAGTTTGCCCAACTGGTGATCGAACTCTGCGAGAGCTCAGATAGCCATAATGTTGCATTGCCCGTACGAGATAATGGGAAGACATGAAGTCCTACAACATCCATAGATAAATTCTATGTTCCCATCATAGTCTTGTAGATGAATGCCACATTGTGTAGGTGGCTATGAGGATCCTCCAATGGTAAGCCTACAAATAGTCCACGGTTTTGCAAAATCTAAAGTAACCCACTCGAGACTATACACTTTGTGTCTGCTAGTGGTGGTGGCAACACAATAGCTCCAATCACCTCCATAGCAATAGGATTCAGCCTGTACTAATTCCACTGGTAAGCACTGGCATTAAAGTCCTGAGGCTGTGGAGCAATATCCTCCAGAGGATGTGGGTTCTCATTCTCAGCATCCTCATTGTTATTCCTGTTCAGAGTTGCATTGGTCGTATGATTGCATTGTCTTAGGTCAACCATCTCAACGTTCTTTGGATCTCTTGGTCAGACAGAGTTAAGGGATTGCCTTGACTCCGAGTGTTGGGCATACACTACACTTACATCCTAAAAAAACAAAAATAACAAACAAAAGTAAAATAAGGGAACTAAGGATTAACACTCGAATTACTAATGAATTCATTAAGTCTAGCTGCATTTCGTGATAACGAGGCCAAAATCTTGATGTCGCCCAAGTTACACCTCCTTTTTAGAGGATAAAGTGGTCGTTGTCACGACATTGGACCTAACAAAGGTTAGGATCGAACTCACAAAGAATACGTAGGCTTAAGAGAATTCACTAATTTGCAATTTGAATGATTAACCAACATACTTGCCCAAAGGGAGGGGGTTTGCAATAATCAATGACAAATATAACTAAACTAACTATCACAAGAGAGAAGTCAATATGGAGAGAAACTAGGGTATTGTGTTCACCATGATTCCCAACTCAATATCACCAGATAACCTAATTCTTGTCTAGTGTATAGCATGCAGGACAGTAAGTTATATTCACCAAGACCTTTGGTCAAAGGTGAGAAGTGAATTTCATCATGAAACTTGGCCCATATTTGTAGTGTGTATTACTAACCCTTACCTATTAGTCCCAGTACAACCTCCCTTTGTCCCAGTTTGGTTTATTAGACGAGAACACATCAATCGAATCTTATTATTTAATCTCTTTTCCTATTCGTTACTACCTTGGTCTAGTCAGTAATACTAGGTGGGCTCTAATGTTGGCCACCATTAGAAAATATGCAAAACAAAGAGAGTTAATTAATATATGCATATACACTTTCCAAGAATCATGAATTATCCAATTTTACTTTGCTAGTTCTTCATGGTTCCCACAACCCTAGTTGTGGATTTAGCTACTCATATTATGTGCAGATGCAAGAATTATGGATTGAGAAGACATAATTGAACACTTACACAATAGAATTAAGAACAAGCAAAATCCAACTTCAATAAGAATCACAAGCTTAAAGATGAAATTGAAACACAAGTGTCCTCAAAGACTCTTCAATATGATCTTACAATTTTCTCTTGCTAAATATTGAGTTCTCTAAGTACTATGTGAAAACTCTAGAAAAATAACCTTAAAACTTATTTATAATAATTAAAATTCAAGTCCTAAACAAAAAGGAGAACTGGTCGGCACATCATACAAAAGGTGTTTTATGGAGCAGTATTGCATTCTACGGCCCATAATCGAAGTCTCGTACTCAGCTGCTAGAAATTTGGACTTCAACTCTACGACACCCCTCTACGACTCGTAAAGTGATTTAAGACCTGTAAAGGGGGTTTCGTCTGATGAAATTCCTAAAAGTCCAAGTCTCTGATCCTTAGAGCATGAACCATCTTCTATGATTCATAAAACCTTCTATGGTTCATCTGTATGTTGTTAGAATAAACTTCAGAAAAATCCCCTCACTGGAATTGTTCACAAAATAACCCTACAGCCCGAAAAGGGTCTCGTATAACAACAAAAATTAGCAACTTCTACAACTTTCCCCAAAATCAAAGCCAACCTGTAATCCTGCAAATATAAACACACAAACACATAAAATCAACTAACATCGCATTGAGAACACACAAAATTCCAAGTTTTAAGTATCAAAAGTGTTGTATTTTGGTAGCACATCATAAACCTAACACCTTAAGGATCAACTAGGCCAGCGGCCTCCAACACCTCATGGCACAAAGTCAAAAACTCATAAGCATTCTCACCCTTACAACCTCAAATTGGGGTAGTTTCATTCTCTAAAATCGTTCGTAGCTCTACTGATCATCAGTTACAAGCACTAACCCAAGAATATTCTAAAAATAGAGGAGGAACTAATGGTGGGTTGCCCACTTGAGCATGAATAGTTGGACCCTGAATAGGAATCTATCCCTCTTTCCGGGTCTGTGAACCTCCCAGTGTACCTGTGGTGCTACCTGTCTGTGCTATGTCCTGGAGTACATCCAACACTTTCAACAAAGTATCCTGTAATAGAGGTGTAGCTGAATACTCAGGGGAGACCTAAGTGACCTAGCCTTATTTGTTGTAAAATCCTAAAATTAGCCCTGGTCCTTCTTTGAACATTGTGCACCTTGACTGAGGCAAAAAGCTTAAGTTGAGGGTGGCTATCAAAAGTGGTCCTTGTTCAGAGGTTGGATAATGTGCACCTCAACTCAGGCCAAAAGCCTTAGTTGAGGGTGGCTAGTGTAAGGATAAAACACAAAATGAGGGGGAAAGTTAGTGATACATAGAAAAGAAGTAAAAATGTGTACTGGGTGCAAGAAAAAATGAGTGATGACTTAGTATGAGCTAAAAAGAAAAATGAAGTGTAAATTCAAGGCACACAACTGAAAAATGAAAAGCAAAACTCCCAAAAAATCTTAAAATAGGAGAAAGGGACAAAGAACAAAAGCAACTGTGTTGGTAGGGAAAAAGTGTAGAAAAACACAGTGTCCAGGAGGGCCTTTAGTCATTATGTTCCCAAAGCATCATACCAAAGCCCCTGAGCCTATGTTACAAACTTGTAAAGTCCTAAAGTGATCCTAGTCTAAGTAGTCAAAGGCCTTAGTCATGAGTATGGGGGCAAACATATGGTATTGGGCATGATACATGAATATCTTTTGTGAGAGTGAGTGATTTTGCATAGTCCCAAGATTCTACATGAAAACATCATTGTGAGTGCAATATGGGACTTCTTTGGTGAAGGCACTTGTATTGCATTGTTGACATTAGACTTATTTAGTGGTTGTGACTTGTTGATAGTACCTCACTTTTCATAGTTGCATTGTCACATGCATTGTCTGTGTTGGTTTGCTGGATAGCTATCTGATTGTATTTTGAAAAGTAGTGTGGGTGTCTGTGCTTAAGAATGATGAGATGTATGCCATTAGATTGAGGTCTGTGTGTTATTATGCTGCTTATATAGATTGAGTCGGGCGCTTGAGGACAAGAAACAATTTTAAGTTGAGGGTGTTGATTGCTATCAAAATACAATACTTTTGATACTTAAACCTTAGAATTTTTTGTGTTCTTAATGTGATGTTAGTAGGTTTAATGGGTTTTGTAGGATTTCAGGGTTGGCATTGATTTTGGGAAAAATATGTAGAAGTTACTGATTTCGAGGATCCTTGAGACCCTTTACTTGCCTTAGAGTATTCTACGGGCCGTGAAGAAGGTTTCGTGTACAATTCCAGTGAAGGGTGGAATTAATTTTAGTGTAGAAAAACACTGGAGAGTTTATTTTACCAAACCCTTTCGCCCAGCAAGAGGCGAATTTCACTACGTGACTTGGTCCATCCCCGCAGTGTCACATTACTAACCCTTACCTATTGTCCCAGCATAACCTCCTCTTGTCCCAGTTTAATTGATTAGAAGAGTAATATCAATCGAATCCTATTAATAAATCTCTTTCCTTATTCATTACTACCTTGGTCCAATTAGTAACACTAGGTAGTTTCTAATGTTGGCCACCATTAGAAAACATGCAAAACGAAGAGAATTAATTAATACATACATGCACACTTTTCAAGAATTCAAATTATTTGTTTTTACCTTGCTAGTTCTTCATAGTCCCCACAACCCTGGTTGTGGATTTAACTACTCATGGTTTGTGTAGATGCAAGATTTATGAATTTGAATAACATAATAGAGCACATACACAATCGAATTAAGCATAAGAAATCCAAGCTTCAATGAGAATCACAAGATTGTAATTAGAAGATGAAATTAAAGTTTACAAGTGTTTCTCAAACTCTCCAATGTTTTTCTCTGGTGGTTCTTGCTTTTTTCATTGTAACTCTCTGAGAAATATAAACTAAAAACCTACTTATAATGTTTAAAATACAAATCCAAGAAAAAGTAGGATAATTGGGTCGACAGGCTTCACAAGGTACTCTACGGGCGTATAGTGATTTACGGTGCGTACTCGGGCTTTCGTATGTTGTTGCATCAATTCTGGACTTGGCTTCTATGGCACCCCCTCTACAGCCCGTAAAACGTTCTACGGTCCATAGGGGGTTTTGTCTAATGAAACTTCAGAAAGTCCTTCTTCTTCGATCCTCAGGGTATAAGACTTGATTTACAACTCGTAAAATGTTCCACAACTTGTCTACATGTAAACTTTAGAAATCCACCCTTCACTAGAATTGTACACGAGACCTTCTTCACGGTCCGTAGAATACTCTATAGCCCGTAAAGGGTCTCGTGGATCCTCAAAATCAACAACTTCTGCATATTTTGTCCAAAACAAATGTCAGCCCTGAAATCCTACAAAACTAACACAAAAACACATCAAACCTACTATCATTGCATTGAGAATACAAAAAATTCCAGGTTTTAAGTATTAAAAGTTTTGTATTTTAATAGCACATCATGCTCCTATCCTGTTTACTAAGAAGAAGGATGGGACCTTACGAATGTGCATAGGCTATAGGCAGCTTAATAAGGTGATGGTGAAGAACTGTTACCCCATTCCTTGTATTGATGATTTATTTGACCAGCTTTATGGTGTCGTCGTGTTTTCTATGACTGACCTGAGATCCAATTACCACCAGTTGAGGATTAGGGTAATTGATGTTCCCAAAACTGCCTTTCAAACCCATTATGGCCACTATAAGTTTCTAGTGGTGTCTTTTAGGCTTAGTAATGCCTTTGTTGTCCTCATATACTAGATGACCCAAGTACTTAGGTCATATTTTAACTCCTTTGCGATTTTGTTCATCGATGATATATTAATATACTCGCGGAGAATGGATGAGTATATTCGACACCCAAGGATTGTGCTTCAGACTTTAAGATATCATCAGCTTCAGGCTAAGTTCTCAGAGTGCAAGTTTTTGTTAGAGTCAATGACATTCTTGGGAGACATGGTGTCCAAGGAGGGTATTATAGTTGTTCTAGCCAAGATTGAGGCCACTTGAGATTATGGTAGGCCTAAGACAGTCACAGAGATATAGAGTTTCATTAGTTTTGTTGGGTACTACCAACACATTGTTAAGTTTTTCTACTGTTTCTTGGGTGTCCCTTTTGAGTGGTTCGAGGAGTGTGAGTTAAGCTTTCAGAGGCTCAAGGAGTTACTACTATGCTTATATTGATCTTTCCAGTTAAAGGCATACGTTTTACTGTATACTTTAATGCATTTAGTTTTAGTTTGGGATGTGTTTTGATGTATCAGGGTCGAGTTATTGCCTACGTCTCCTGACAGTTGACACCACATGAGCGTAACTACCCCACTCACGATCTAGGGTTGTCAACGGTAGTTTTTGCACTCAAGATGTGGCAGAACTATCTATATGGGGTCCATTATGAGATTTATATGGACCATTGCATCCTTTAGTATATTTTGAGCTAGAGGGACCTAAATTCCCAATAGCGGCGTTGGATTGAGCTCCTAGCAGATTATGATTTGACTATCCTCTATCATTTGGGCAAGGCAGACGCTTTGAGCCAAAAGGTGAAAACTATGGGCAGCCTAGCTTACCTATCGGTTATGGAGTAAACTTTAGCTTTGGACATTTAGTTCTTAGCTAAAAGGACTGCTAGATTGGATTTTTCAGACTTCGAACAGATATTAGTCTTTGTTAGAGCCTTTTCATCCTTACTTGATCAGATTCGTGGCCAACAGTTTGAGGATGAGGCCCTAGTTGAGCTTCGAGAGTTAGTATTGCGATGTGAAGGTGGTTGAGCATCCATGATTTAGACTAGCTGTTGTGGTATGACAATCATTTATGTACTGTGTTCCCAAAGTTGGAGACTTGATGCAGTTTATTTTTCACGAGGCCTATGAATCCAGACATTCTTTTCATCTGAGCATCACGAAGATGTATTGTGACTTAAAGGTAGCATTATTGGTGGTATGTAATAATGTTCAAGCACACCTCAGTTTTAGAAGATGTGCACGATCATTATTAGCATAATAAAATAATAATGAGTTGGGGTCGAATCCCACAGAGAATGGTTGTTCAAGAAATGAAATAATGAGTTGAACTAGGCATTTGTAGTATTAAAATGAGAAGTTGCGAGTAAATTAAAACTAGCATTCAATTGACAACAATTTTAAAATGTAATTAATAACCAATTGAGAGAAATGTGGGAGGTGTGTGGATATGGGGTGACAGCTATTAATCGGGTCTAAATACTTGATTGTTTGAGCTAAGAATATGCGAGTCAGCTAGGTTGCTCGTAACCTCCACCTCAATACGACAATAATGGTGTTTCACATGAACCAATTACGACTTCATATGAAAATCACTCAAGGACACGCCTGACCTGAGTAATAATAAGCAAATATCCTATTACTTTAGCCTTGAACCCAATTTTGTGGCGTTCAACTAAAATCCTAAAAGATTTCCAGCTATTACACTTATTGCCCACTCCAATCACTTAAATTAATGCAATAATCAGAGATCTAAACCCCACAGTTTGCAACCTCAAGATTATAAGTTAAACATGGTAACAAGTATAAACTTACTCAGATTAACATCAAAACAATCAAAATATCATAGTCCCAGCTGATAATTCAAGAGTTCAAATCATATACACACCCCAACACTAGGCTTTTAGCTACACATGTTCAAAAGTAAGGAAATAATACCAAAATTTGTAGCCATGGATATGGGTGATAAATTATAAGAGATAAGATGAATTTCTTCTACTAATCTCTAGAATTTCTCCTCCCAAAGCTTGAAAATCACAAAACCCTTGTACTTGTTCACCAAGAAGGTTCTATGTACTCTCGTTCTCTTTTCTATGACTCTCTCTCTCTCTCTCTCGCTATCTATCTCTATATGGTAAGTTGTAGAATGATATGATCTGATATGGACAATGTTCTTTCCAAATTCCTTTTATAGTTCGTGCAATTTGCTAAGAGTTTGTGAACAATTTCACCACTTGATGGGCAAGGTCAGCCATTGCCAAGCACTTCGGTGATGTGCCAAATGTGCACTTGACCGCCTTCTCATGCATCACCTGAAGGCTCAATTCTCTGAAACTACTGACGACGACATTGTTCATCGTCGATCATGTTCAATGATCCACCAAACTTCTACCTGCCTCGCCTTTCTTCCATGAACTTAGGGGTTTGAACACTGAAATATTAGGTGTTCTCAATTGCACATTGATGATCCAGCGATTGTGTACATGACGTTGCTTCTGACCCCCTTTTTGACATTTTTCCTCTTTTTCCTTGTTTTGTCGAGTATTGTCCATCTATGCACTTTCATCCTCATTCCTTGTATAAATATACATATTAATCAACATATGAAACATAATGAAACATCGAGGACAATATTGCTTTACATTCTAAGCCCCAAATGAGTCCAAGATATAGACTCATCAAACCCCTAACTTCAACTTTTGCTTGCCCTCAAGTAAATCAAATACAAATCATTCCAACTCAATGCTTTCAAATAGGTTCATAGGGAGTAACACATACAATCCCACATTTGTCGTCCACCTTCAAAGCTTCCATAAACCACTTATGCATTTTAAAGCCTCAAGAGGTGACTAAAGAGTGCTCAAGACATAGCTATGCTCATCATCGATCATGTGGATGCTAATCATTGTCAAAAAACATCACCATTTTTCTCCACACCAAAGAAGATCCTATACACACAAGATTAGGACATTATTTCATGACCCAAGCCTAGGGCCTAGGTGTAACACGGTGGATGGGGAACCCGAAGGGGGTCCCCAAACAAGCCTCTTGAGCATGCATGACCCATCCTTGATTACGGAAGCATAATTAAATAACAAGCACATAAGTTCAATGGAAAAAGGGACTTTGGACTCAAGCTATGGGGATATTGTAGGAGAAAGCATTGGCATGATCACATAGCAAATAATAACTAAGGGGCGGGTATGTATGACTCACTCCATGGGGGCAAAAAGGGACTTAGGACTTTCAACACATCGTCAACATTCAACAACACAACAAGGGAATAAGGACTAAGGGAAGTCTTTTATAATTACATAGGCATAATAGGAGTCAAGCTCATAACATACATATCCATATCCAATAACACCTCCAAATGAGTGGAACAGAGGCCAAGACATCTCCCGGGCTCTTCGTCGAAAGATAAATATCCTTAATAGATAAGTCTTAACAAACATGAAAGTAAGTGGATATTTTCCCCGAAATAAAGGACTCACCAATAGAAAATCTTCAAAGGAACCATTTAGTCATATGGTGGAGGAGGATGAACAGGAATGTACTAAGTATGTGGGGTGCAATGCAACAAAGAACATAAGCCTTAATTAAAAAAAATACATAATCATAATCAACAAATATATGTTCTATATGACATGAATGATCAATGCTTGACTAGAATATGCATGAAGAATTATCAAGTCACATGACATACCATACATAGGTGGGAAGGGACCATAACCGACATGTAAGACCAAGCGAGCTTCTATTTGAAATACTGATGCTCACTCCACAATGGACAAGGAGTGGTTTACTTTGCCAAAGTCAATCAAACACTCACCTTACGACATAACCTTTTCGAAAAGTGTCACCACATATCCCTACCTTATGGCATGGTCTTTTCGATGGGTTTCACATGATATCCTCTACCTTATGGCATACCTTTTCTATAGGTTCAACAAACATCCTTACTTTACGATATAGCCTTTTCAGTAGGTACAAGTCCAAATAGGAAGTCAATTTCACAAATCTATGGTGGCACATAGTTTAGGGACAATGGCTACTGACCAAGGTCCTCTCGGTGCTAGGTCAAAAATCCCATGGAAACAGTTAATTCATGATATACTTAGTCATACGTTGCATAATTTCATAACTCATGGTAGCATCTTAAGAGTATCTTATCAATAAATCAAATCATAATATCAAGGGATAGGGCTTCACATCATTCATAATATCCATAACATACTCATGAGCTTATATCATACTTGTTAGCCCCTTTTTAATATTCACAACATGCATAATTTACATATCTTTCCATAAGGCTTTCATCACATAAGAAGCTTGACTCATACCATTGATGAAATCATAGTGGGTGTATGTACATATGCTTGAAATTATGCAACTCAAGAATAAATGACATGGGAGGAGTAAAATAAAATCATTTGAGAATTATTCAAGTAATCCACCAAACAAAGTAAAACTTGATTAGGGCATCATTAAACCCTCATGTAAATCATAAATTTCTCATGGAATCTCATTGTATAATGGTGTACAAGGATAAAATATCATAGATTACTTCATAATATCATCATATAAAAGAATCCATGCAACTACCACAAGCTACCCATAACTTAAAATTAGATGAAGAAGAGGGTTGTTTGAGATTTGTAGAGAAAAGGTCTCCACAAATCAAAACACACATACCTTGGTGTGTTTAAAGATGGAAATTATGTTGGAGAATGAAGAAAATCTGAAACCCTAGCTTGCACCTTTTACTTGAGAGTCTTGAGGAAGTTTGAGAGTATTTGGGAGGAGTTTAGGACTTAGGATATTTGAGAATCAATGAAAATGAAGTATTTCAGGGTTGTATAAGGTTGTAAAGGGCTTATTTGGGGGCTTAAATGATGCAACATAGGCTTAAAATATTAGAAAATGTCAAAATTGTCTCCTCTAAAAACTTTTTGGGCCAGACCACGAGACCCCAATAACGAGTCGTGGTCCAATCCATGGGTCGTTGAAAGGGGGTCTTGTCCTATTAACTTTTAGACCCTCTAAATCCTTCTATGAAACGCAAACCATGACATCACATATAACCTATCAATCAATCTACGGACCATCCTATTATTCGTTCATCAAATATCAGAAAGCACTTTTCCCACCAAGTCTGCCTACCATTCCACGAGAACACGTTATGACTCATGGAACGACCTATAGCTCATGGTTACCTTCATGCATTGGTGACTCTCCGCAGTTTAGCTACTAAAATTGCACACTTAAGATCCACGAACCCATGTATGGTCTGTGTTTCATTTGACGCCCCATAAATCCCTTCGTGAACTCCACTTACACTTGAAAATTTTCCAGACTTTATTTCTTATGCACTTTTATTCCTTCCAACATATGGGGATTTACATGTTAATTCTGAGGATCTATTCAACACTCGCTCTCACAAATAACAAATGACATGTAAGCTTCAACTCATAGGCTTTCCCTTATTCTCAATTGGAGTTCACTCGATTTCACTTAGACTAGGATCTCAAAGGACTTTATTCGGATTGTAATGTACGTTTAAGTATGAGTAGGATAGCATTTGGGTAATAGTGTCCCATCCATCCTTGAACTCTACACACTTCTCACACTCATGATTCCTTTGATCCTCATGCTCTTTCTTTTCCAACTGATATCCTTTTACTTTTGATTTTGAATCCTAGGTGTCCCATTGCAACCATTCTTCAATAATTTTGGAGGTTCCTCTTTTTCAAGCAAATTCTTTTTCTTTTTGTCATTTTTCAACACTTTTACCTCTTTTTCTTTTTCTTATCATGAAAGGATTTCTCTCCATTCTTTCTATTTTTTTTCCTTTCCTGGACTTTTACATGAAAGACACCCCTCTTCTACCAACACCCCCAACTTTGGCCTTTGGCCACTACTTTCGCTCATTTAAGCTCAAGGAGAGACTGGTGAGAAACAAGAAGGGATTATCTTTCAAAATAAATGTCAAGCTATATAGCTGCCAAAGAAAGGATCAATGCTTAAAAGAGCTCACTAGGGATTCAACTCAATGTCAAGGGAGGCTTATATGGTCAAAGTGGACTTAAAAGAAACCAAAGAAGGCCAAAGGTCCTTTCCTAATCCGAATTTCACGAAATCACTCCTCAAAAAAAATCAAGCAAGTTCTAGATGTTACAAATTATGTCTTTTAACAAATCCCTAACTCACATTGGCAAAATAGATTCGCATTCAAACAATGGCAACCTACATTTACAATCTACTATCAGCGCATATCCAAGCTCAATACTCACATAGTCAACTCAAGATATACCAAATCCATTCATGGGTTGAATCTTCAAGAGAAATACTAATGGGTGAGTCAGTACATGCTCCTCTTCCATGGTACTATCCGAATCAAAGATATGGACTATTGATACTCGTATTGCTAAGGACTAGAGACACAATAAACTCATTTGAACTACTTTTAACATATGCACGAGGGTTTACCACAATTCAAAGGACATTATTCACACTCATTCAAAGTATTCATCCATCTAAAACAAAAAGAAAATATAATATAAACTACTACTATTTATTACAACCCAAAATAAAAGAATATTTACAGATCAAAAGTAAAGGATTGATTTAATTACACTACAACAAAAAACAATTATCCCAACTTAATAGGCAACACGAATACTCACCATTGCCCTCAATGTAGAATAACAATAAAAATAAAACACAAAATGAAGGAGTGAGCTAAAGAATTCGCTTGATTCATTTTACACTATGCTAAAGTTGGGACTGAAAGGAGCTCAACTATGCCGGGTTACCCTACTCATGGACCTCTCTTGGGAGTGTTGCAGGGATGGGTCCATATGTCCTAGCAAACTTTGTTCCCTGCTTGCCTTGTTCTTTGCTCTCCTGGCTTCAAATTTATCAAACAAGGTCTTTTTTCTAGCCTTCTCTGATTTGTGAGGATCCTCATGGCCTCATGTTTTTTCTTGAAAACATTAACCTTCACCTTCATGTACATGTGAGGTATATGTTTTCCCTTGAGTTGGCCATAGAGATTTCGTTTCGGGTGACCATATGAGGCTATAGGCCACCCCTCTTACTCGCTCAAGGATCTCATAAGGGCAAATATACATAGGGTTGAGATTTGCCATCTTCTTCCCAAATTGCATCACACCCTTCATCACTGAAGGCCTCAACTATACTTGACTTGTCAAGAAAAGCTAGCCAAGGGGTAAAAAACAAGGAGAAGAAAAGAAACTCAGTAAAAATTCTGGCAAATATGATCATTTTTCTCACCAACAAGTTCTGCAAATCGCCAAACACATTCGATAGTCAAAAAGACCATGACCGATCTTAGCAACACTCAGAGTCTAAGAGTACTGTAACATTTGGCAACAGGTGTAAGTAATTAGTGACCCTCCAAATTGATTCAACGGTCAATGAGACCATCGCCAAATATGACAAGCACAGGATTAAAGCATGCTAAATAAGGGCGACATGCGTGACCTTTTGACGCATCGCTGAATCAACTTCAGTGGGGAGATTTACTATCGCCGACTTTGACTGGCAGAATAAATTTCCCCCAATCTTCATTTTAACAGCTCAAACAACAAATAGGGGAAACTCTACAACACGTACCTAACATCACATTATCAAGCACTTTGCACATGTCAATTTCTACCTATCTGTTAAACCAATGTACGATCTCGGCAAAATGATGACTTACCTTTAAGAATAATGTCATCCAATCTATCATTGGGCAAGTTTAATTCACTTATCTAAGATCATGGATTACTCAAACTTCATGCTTTTCATACAAATCGAACAAGGCTTAACACATGCATTCCAGATAAGGTACCTAGTAATCCAGATAGATAAGCACAACATGACCTCATGTAAAAGAGAAGCATTACATTCAATATTCAGACTTTGAATTATCACTCATGCTTTAACAATGTCAACAGATCCACTTAAATTCAAAATGCACTATGTCCAACATTCACATATCTTAAAGTCCAGATATTCAAAACACAGACACGATTTTCAAATACCACAAAATGCCACATAAAGGTCCTACTGATACCAACTTCCATACTAGAAACCCTTGCTATATTGACCGCTAGCCCACTATAGTGTTATCGCTATAGCGACCAGGGCTTCGCTATAATGAGGCCCACCCTTCTAGGGAGGGGCTGCTATAACGATACCCTTGTGTCCTTATATATCAACACTAGTTGTTTTTTGTCACACATGCATACCTTCCAAAGACAGATTTTTCTTCATTTTGTGCTTAAAGTTAGTGATTTAAAGGCTCAAATTCAAGAAAATTTTGTGGGGAATGCATTAGCAACGTCTAAAATTAAAGTTGGGGCTTCGTGGTAAGTAAATTTCGTGTTATGGTTGTTGTGTAATTAATTTTGGATTGGATTGTTGGGGATTTTGAGTTGTGGGTGTCATTTTCCAAGGATTCTTGAGTCTATTTTGGGTGGATTTATGCAAAGATCATTGTGGAGTAGTTCATTTCAAATTTCAAAACTTGTTCTGATTTTTTAAAGATAAATTTGGGATTTTGGTTGTGTCCCATTTCATGTTGATTTTTTGATTAAATTTAGCTTCTATTGTCACGACCCAATCCAGGGGTCGTGACTGGTGCCAATCGGGAACCCGAACACTACCCAACCAAATTCCCACTTATATAAGCTAAGGAATCTACCAAAATTTCAGCAGAGTTTCCTCTGTTTTACTGACTAATCCCACCTGCAGACAGCGAACCTAGCAACAACAATTATTCATATACATACATATGCGGGCCGATAAGGTCACCGCTGCGGTAAAACCGCCGAACAAACGTATCATACATACATAATCATGGCACGTGAAGTATTCCACACCCACATGTATCCACAGACCTCTAAACATACAAACTGAATTATAGGACGGGACAGGGCCCCATCATACCCGCGAATATACATAAATGCAAAATATATAAAGTAAGTATACGTGTAAATACCAAAAGATTTGCTCCTGAGGCAAGGGAGCACTTCAACGGTGGACAGAGATCCTAAGAAGATGACTCTCTAACC
>JAOTQR010090412.1:0-33091 GCA_025774065.1 Solanum ossicruentum
GCATGTCTTATGAGTTGAATGACTTTATGATGATGAAATGAATGTTTATATGAGTTATGTTTATGAGAAGTATCTATCTTATTATGAGATGACTGCCTTGGTGGAGGGTGTAATGTCCATCAACTATTGTTAAGGGGTTGATACCTTGACTACCTAATTGGAGGGTGTGATGTCCATTAACCGATAAAGGGTTGATACCTTGACCACCTAATTGGAGGGTGTGATGTCTATTAACCGGCAAGGGGTTGATGCCTTGACCACCTAATTAGAGGGTGGGATGTCCATTAACCATTATAGTGGGGTTGATACCTTGACCACCTTGATGATGGGTGCGATATTCATCTACCGAAAGGGATATATACCTTGATCACCCTCCAAGGAGGTGCCAAACCTTGGATTCTAAGCACTTGTTGCTTGGTCTATGATGATGGTCTCCTTCTACTTATATGTTATGATTTATATAAGCATGATTTTACTTCAAGCATCATTCGTACATGTCATATCGTTACTATGCTATTCATTATCTATGTTTATACATTTTGATTATGTTGCATATCTCTTGTTGCATTGCTTTCTACATACTTAGTACATTCAAACGAACTAATGCATACTTTATACCTACATGATGTTACCATGTAGGAACTGGAGCTCCATTTGGTCATCATCATCCTCCACGTAGTTAGTGGCTTCCATTCAAGCTAGTTGGTGAGTCCTCATATCCGAGGGCAATATCTATGTTCTTATACTATGTATTAAAGACTATCTTTCCTTTTGGTATACTTTGACTATTAGGGTGAGCCTGGTTGCTTGTCTTGGCCCCTGCTAAGATCTATGTTAGAGCTGTTGTTGGACAAGATACGTATTATGCTTGAGCTTTGAATCACTTATGATTTCCCCTTGTTTATGTTTCTTATGATTAACTATCCTGCTTCCACGACCAAAGATGTGTGATGATATGCTATGAGGCTTGTTTGGGGTTCCTTCGGTTCCCTATTTACGGGTCACGTCTAGGCCCTAGGCTTGGGTCATGACAAAGATGGTATCAGATCACTAGGTTGTTAGATCCACGGAGTTCAACACACCGCATCGATTAGAGTCTTATTCATGGTTGTGTTGCGTACCACAACTATGAGTAGGAGGCTATGAGACGTTTTAGAAATTATTTCCCTTCTTCGTGTTCTAAGTCATGCCACAGAGTTGGAGTAAGTTTTTCCCCCTAATGATTGTTCTTAGCTATGCTAGATCATGTCTGACACTCGAAGAAGAAGGGCCCAAACTCCTGAGGAGTAACCTACCAATGGTGAGCTCCGGGATGCTCTCACTATGCTTGCCCAAGTTGTGGCTAATGAAGTCAACAAATGGGCCCAAGCCCCTTATGCTACTACCCCGGGAGCTAAGGTAAGGGACTTCATGAGTGTGAATTCTCCAGTGTTTTATGGGTCAAAGGTAGATGAAGATCCGCAAGAGTTCATTGATGAGGTCTACAAGATTTTGACTATCATGGGTGTTGGGCCAAATGAAAAGGCGGAGTTGGCGATCTACCAACTCAAAGGGGTAACTTAAATATGGTATGATCAATGAAAGGGGGAGAAGGGAAATGGTAATGTCATTTTATGGGAGGAGTTCAAAGTGTCTTTTCTTAATCGGTTCTTCCCACTTGAGCTTAGGGAAGCTAAATTGGTGGAGTTCATAAATTTGAAACAAGGTGCTATGAATGTGAGGGAGTATGCCCTCAAGTTCACCCAACTTTTGAAATATGCTCCTCAATTGGTGTCCGATGCGAGGACTAGGATGAATAAACTGCTGATGGGTGTCTCCAACTTGGTGAATAAGGAATGCCAGTCCACAATGTTGATCAGTGACATTGTTTTGTTCTGGTTGATAACATATGCCGAATGATTGGAGGAAGAAAAGAAGAAAGGTAAAGAGGTCAAGAGGGCCTATTTTGAAGGAAAGTTCTAGAGTCCCAAGGAAAGAAGTGTTATGGTGCCTTATGCAAGATGCCCAAGGTGTCTAGATGCCATGATAGCCCATGCTTGAGAGGTACCGATGCTTGTTATAGATGTAAGGAGATAGGTCGTAACATGAATGATTGTCCCCGTAAGCACAACAAGGGTAAGGGTAGTGAAGTTGATCAAGGAGTTTCTCCAAGACGTAATCGGTTTTCTGCTCTTTAAAGGATGCAAGAGGTAGATGGGGCGCTTGATGTTGCTACAAGTGTGTTGAAGTTTCCTTGACTTAGATGTGTGTGCATTGTTAGGGCCAGTGTTCCATTGTCTCTTTCTTTATTCTTTTGGATTGCTAGAAAGTCCATAAGCATTATTCCATGATCATCTTGCATTATGTCTTGCCTTGTGATTTGTTTAAGTTAGTGTGATGAATTTTGATGTTGTACTTTGAATGGAATAATTGCATGCATGTTGTGTCTCCTTTGGTAGTAGGACCTGTAGAGTTAGATTCCGACCCTCTATTGAACCCATCTTTGAGTGGGGGTTTGTCAAGTGGTAGTAATAGAGGTAGGTCCGTTCTTGTCCTAAGATTCAATTAATCTTGAAGGGTTTCCCCATGTTCTTATTGCATAGAAGTCTTGTCTTGTGATCTTGGATGAACTTAGCTTGATATGTTAGAGGTCTTGGGATAATTTGGACTACTTGCATAACATGTTTCAAATGAGTGCAGAACCCATAAGATTGTAATATGATGTTTCGGCTGGTAGATTTGTTGGTTCAGCTACAATGGGTTAGTCACTTCACTAAGATTGATCTTTGGTTTGAGTTTTGTCCCCAAGTGAGCATTATTGATATTGGTGGAGTTGTTTGGTTGGCTTGTGCATTGGTTGTGTTTAAGGGTTTCATTAATAGGGTCTTAAAACCCTACCTTGGCATGTTTGTGGTGACCTCTAATAATGAAGTGTTGGTTTATTTAGAGCTTGTAAATCATTTGGGGGTAGTGTTGCAAGTCTTGGGAAATGAGGGATTATTTGTTAAATATGATGAACGTGAATGGTGGGTAACAAAAAGATGGTTAGAGCTCTTTAAGGATTATGGTATGAGAGTACATTAGTTTCTTTGGTAAGGCTAGTGTTGTGGTTGGTTCTCTAAGTAGCCTAGTGTGTGTGGATAATGGTGGCAAGGAGGAGACTAGTAGGGTCCATCGATTTTTTAGATTGGAAGTTAGGTAGAGGGAAGTTGAGAATGGTAGCATAGTGTTTTTGGTGGTTCCAATCTTCTTTGGTTGAGGAGGTCTAGTTTAAACAAGGCCTTGATTCTGCCTTATTAAAGTTGGAAGTTTTGGGTGGAAAGATGGTAGAGTGGATGTTCTCTCCCAAGGGGGAGATAGTAGTTCATGGTAGCAAGTGGAATAGTTGTGGTTAAGGTTGACTAATGAGTTTGGTTGTGAGTCTTTTTAGAGTGTAGAGGAAGTTGTAACAATTGCTTATTGATGGGATTTACCTATGGATATGGATATGATTTGTTCGGGCCTTCATGTTTCTAGGTTGAGGAGATGTTTTGGTGGCTCCAGTGCTATAGAATGCTTTGAGATGTTGGGTGATATGGAGGATAAGATGACTTAGGAGAAGGCCTCGGTGAAGGAGTGGATGGATGAGTGGAGAAGTTAACTAATAATGATGTGGTGTTCATAAGGCCCTTTTTGGTGGAGTCATCTATTCGTATGTGTCTCTCGGGGAGCCGGTACAAGCATGGAGAAGACATATCCATATGTCTTCCACTCTATTAAGTTTATGATAACACGTCAAGTCCATTTCTATGATTCCAAGTGTTGTATTTCAGCCCCTATGTCATTGCATGCGCTAATGTTTATGTTGACAAGTTCATGGAGATTTTTACACTTAAGTTGAGATTTTGAAAATGATCTCCTTGCGATTACTCTTCTCTTGTATGTTTCTTTGACATTCGGGGATGAATGTTCCCAAGGGGGAGATATTGAAATGACCTCAAAAAGTGCCTGAAAATGTGCCTCGAGAGTACCCGGAATTATAATTTTCATATATCTCAAAATCCGTGCATTTTTTCAAAAATCTGACTTCATATTCTTGTCTAGGGGGCCAAATATAGGGGGAAAAGGGTCTAACCCGGATTTTAGAGCAACCGTAGCAAAATCTGAATTTTCGAAGTAAGCCCAAAACAGTGTCCAGGCGCGTCCTCCACGCAATGCGCCAGTGCCTTATTCTGGTCATTTTTTTTAGTTCGGTGCATGACTTTTATGTCTTGGGCCTAAGCCTTCCCACACGAGAAATGCCTATGCTTAGTCTTATTTGACCCTCATACCATCCTTAACTTTCCCCAATATCCTCTCAAACACTTAGACTCATATTCCACCCTAAATTCAAGTCCCAAAACTCAAGACCAATTTTAAGGATTTTATTCAAGCTTAACGTCTCCATCTCCAATCTTTCTCAAGTTCATCTCCAAAACTAAGGTATATGAGATTCTTTCACGCATTCCATTCACCCATAATACCCAAGCTCTCTTTACTAAAAAATTTTATGATTTAAAGTTGATATATTCATAGGTCTTATCTATTATGAAAACCACTATACACTATGTTAGGGTTTATGAAATTGTGACTGTTTTACTATGTTTTGTGCTATGAAACTAAGATACATTGTGAGGTTTGATGAAGGGTTTTGATGTCTATTGATTGAGGGTGTTACCAAGTATCTACTGAAGCTTTCACACTGAATTTACTAGCATGATTTCACTCTTGAATTGCATGGTTTTAGACTAGCACTCACACCCTCTAAGTGTTTGGTAAAATGTCCAGATGTGGTTTCTTGAGGAATTGAGGGTCCAAAGCATGTATTACGAGTTGAATTACTTTATGATTATGAAATGAATATTTATATGAGTTATGTTTATGAGAAGTATCTATGTTATTATAGGATGACCACCTTGGTGGAGGGTGTGATGTCCATCAACCATTATTAAGGGGTTAAAACCTTGACTACCTAATTGGAGGGGGTGATGTCCATTAACCGACAAGGGGTTGATACCTTGACCACCTAATTGGAGGGTGTAATGTCCATTAACCGACAAGGGGTTGATACCTTGACCACCTAATTGGACGGTATGATGTCCATTAACCAGCAAAGGGTTGATTCCTTGACCACCTAATTAGAGGGTGGGATGTCCATTAACCATTATAGTGGGGTTGATACCTTGACCACCTTGATGATGGGTGCGATATTCATCTACCGAAAGGGATATATACCTTGATCACCCTCCAAGGAGGTGCCAAACCTTGGATTCTAAGCACTTGTTGCTTGGTCTATGATGATGGTCTCCTTCTACTTATATGTTATGATTTATATAAGCATGATTTTACTTCAAGCATCATTCGTACATGTCATATCGTTACTATGCTATTCATTATCTATGTTTATACATTTTGATTATGTTGCATATCTCTTGTTGCATTGCTTTCTACATACTTAGTACATTCAAACGAACTAATGCATACTTTATACCTACATGATGTTACCATGTAGGAACTGGAGCTCCATTTGGTCATCATCATCCTCCACGTAGTTAGTGGCTTCCATTCAAGCTAGTTGGTGAGTCCTCATATCCGAGGGCAATATCTATGTTCTTATACTATGTATTAAAGACTATCTTTCCTTTTGGTATACTTTGACTATTAGGGTGAGCCTGGTTGCTTGTCTTGGCCCCTGCTAAGATCTATGTTAGAGCTGTTGTTGGACAAGATACGTATTATGCTTGAGCTTTGAATCACTTATGATTTCCCCTTGTTTATGTTTCTTATGATTAACTATCCTGCTTCCACGACCAAAGATGTGTGATGATATGCTATGAGGCTTGTTTGGGGTTCCTTCGGTTCCCTATTTACGGGTCACGTCTAGGCCCTAGGCTTGGGTCATGACAAAGATGGTATCAGATCACTAGGTTGTTAGATCCACGGAGTTCAACACACCGCATCGATTAGAGTCTTATTCATGGTTGTGTTGCGTACCACAACTATGAGTAGGAGGCTATGAGACGTTTTAGAAATTATTTCCCTTCTTCGTGTTCTAAGTCATGCCACAGAGTTGGAGTAAGTTTTTCCCCCTAATGATTGTTCTTAGCTATGCTAGATCATGTCTGACACTCGAAGAAGAAGGGCCCAAACTCCTGAGGAGTAACCTACCAATGGTGAGCTCCGGGATGCTCTCACTATGCTTGCCCAAGTTGTGGCTAATGAAGTCAACAAATGGGCCCAAGCCCCTTATGCTACTACCCCGGGAGCTAAGGTAAGGGACTTCATGAGTGTGAATTCTCCAGTGTTTTATGGGTCAAAGGTAGATGAAGATCCGCAAGAGTTCATTGATGAGGTCTACAAGATTTTGACTATCATGGGTGTTGGGCCAAATGAAAAGGCGGAGTTGGCGATCTACCAACTCAAAGGGGTAACTTAAATATGGTATGATCAATGAAAGGGGGAGAAGGGAAATGGTAATGTCATTTTATGGGAGGAGTTCAAAGTGTCTTTTCTTAATCGGTTCTTCCCACTTGAGCTTAGGGAAGCTAAATTGGTGGAGTTCATAAATTTGAAACAAGGTGCTATGAATGTGAGGGAGTATGCCCTCAAGTTCACCCAACTTTTGAAATATGCTCCTCAATTGGTGTCCGATGCGAGGACTAGGATGAATAAACTGCTGATGGGTGTCTCCAACTTGGTGAATAAGGAATGCCAGTCCACAATGTTGATCAGTGACATTGTTTTGTTCTGGTTGATAACATATGCCGAATGATTGGAGGAAGAAAAGAAGAAAGGTAAAGAGGTCAAGAGGGCCTATTTTGAAGGAAAGTTCTAGAGTCCCAAGGAAAGAAGTGTTATGGTGCCTTATGCAAGATGCCCAAGGTGTCTAGATGCCATGATAGCCCATGCTTGAGAGGTACCGATGCTTGTTATAGATGTAAGGAGATAGGTCGTAACATGAATGATTGTCCCCGTAAGCACAACAAGGGTAAGGGTAGTGAAGTTGATCAAGGAGTTTCTCCAAGACGTAATCGGTTTTCTGCTCTTTAAAGGATGCAAGAGGTAGATGGGGCGCTTGATGTTGCTACAAGTGTGTTGAAGTTTCCTTGACTTAGATGTGTGTGCATTGTTAGGGCCAGTGTTCCATTGTCTCTTTCTTTATTCTTTTGGATTGCTAGAAAGTCCATAAGCATTATTCCATGATCATCTTGCATTATGTCTTGCCTTGTGATTTGTTTAAGTTAGTGTGATGAATTTTGATGTTGTACTTTGAATGGAATAATTGCATGCATGTTGTGTCTCCTTTGGTAGTAGGACCTGTAGAGTTAGATTCCGACCCTCTATTGAACCCATCTTTGAGTGGGGGTTTGTCAAGTGGTAGTAATAGAGGTAGGTCCGTTCTTGTCCTAAGATTCAATTAATCTTGAAGGGTTTCCCCATGTTCTTATTGCATAGAAGTCTTGTCTTGTGATCTTGGATGAACTTAGCTTGATATGTTAGAGGTCTTGGGATAATTTGGACTACTTGCATAACATGTTTCAAATGAGTGCAGAACCCATAAGATTGTAATATGATGTTTCGGCTGGTAGATTTGTTGGTTCAGCTACAATGGGTTAGTCACTTCACTAAGATTGATCTTTGGTTTGAGTTTTGTCCCCAAGTGAGCATTATTGATATTGGTGGAGTTGTTTGGTTGGCTTGTGCATTGGTTGTGTTTAAGGGTTTCATTAATAGGGTCTTAAAACCCTACCTTGGCATGTTTGTGGTGACCTCTAATAATGAAGTGTTGGTTTATTTAGAGCTTGTAAATCATTTGGGGGTAGTGTTGCAAGTCTTGGGAAATGAGGGATTATTTGTTAAATATGATGAACGTGAATGGTGGGTAACAAAAAGATGGTTAGAGCTCTTTAAGGATTATGGTATGAGAGTACATTAGTTTCTTTGGTAAGGCTAGTGTTGTGGTTGGTTCTCTAAGTAGCCTAGTGTGTGTGGATAATGGTGGCAAGGAGGAGACTAGTAGGGTCCATCGATTTTTTAGATTGGAAGTTAGGTAGAGGGAAGTTGAGAATGGTAGCATAGTGTTTTTGGTGGTTCCAATCTTCTTTGGTTGAGGAGGTCTAGTTTAAACAAGGCCTTGATTCTGCCTTATTAAAGTTGGAAGTTTTGGGTGGAAAGATGGTAGAGTGGATGTTCTCTCCCAAGGGGGAGATAGTAGTTCATGGTAGCAAGTGGAATAGTTGTGGTTAAGGTTGACTAATGAGTTTGGTTGTGAGTCTTTTTAGAGTGTAGAGGAAGTTGTAACAATTGCTTATTGATGGGATTTACCTATGGATATGGATATGATTTGTTCGGGCCTTCATGTTTCTAGGTTGAGGAGATGTTTTGGTGGCTCCAGTGCTATAGAATGCTTTGAGATGTTGGGTGATATGGAGGATAAGATGACTTAGGAGAAGGCCTCGGTGAAGGAGTGGATGGATGAGTGGAGAAGTTAACTAATAATGATGTGGTGTTCATAAGGCCCTTTTTGGTGGAGTCATCTATTCGTATGTGTCTCTCGGGGAGCCGGTACAAGCATGGAGAAGACATATCCATATGTCTTCCACTCTATTAAGTTTATGATAACACGTCAAGTCCATTTCTATGATTCCAAGTGTTGTATTTCAGCCCCTATGTCATTGCATGCGCTAATGTTTATGTTGACAAGTTCATGGAGATTTTTACACTTAAGTTGAGATTTTGAAAATGATCTCCTTGCGATTACTCTTCTCTTGTATGTTTCTTTGACATTCGGGGATGAATGTTCCCAAGGGGGAGATATTGAAATGACCTCAAAAAGTGCCTGAAAATGTGCCTCGAGAGTACCCGGAATTATAATTTTCATATATCTCAAAATCCGTGCATTTTTTCAAAAATCTGACTTCATATTCTTGTCTAGGGGGCCAAATATAGGGGGAAAAGGGTCTAACCCGGATTTTAGAGCAACCGTAGCAAAATCTGAATTTTCGAAGTAAGCCCAAAACAGTGTCCAGGCGCGTCCTCCACGCAATGCGCCAGTGCCTTATTCTGGTCATTTTTTTTAGTTCGGTGCATGACTTTTATGTCTTGGGCCTAAGCCTTCCCACACGAGAAATGCCTATGCTTAGTCTTATTTGACCCTCATACCATCCTTAACTTTCCCCAATATCCTCTCAAACACTTAGACTCATATTCCACCCTAAATTCAAGTCCCAAAACTCAAGACCAATTTTAAGGATTTTATTCAAGCTTAACGTCTCCATCTCCAATCTTTCTCAAGTTCATCTCCAAAACTAAGGTATATGAGATTCTTTCACGCATTCCATTCACCCATAATACCCAAGCTCTCTTTACTAAAAAATTTTATGATTTAAAGTTGATATATTCATAGGTCTTATCTATTATGAAAACCACTATACACTATGTTAGGGTTTATGAAATTGTGACTGTTTTACTATGTTTTGTGCTATGAAACTAAGATACATTGTGAGGTTTGATGAAGGGTTTTGATGTCTATTGATTGAGGGTGTTACCAAGTATCTACTGAAGCTTTCACACTGAATTTACTAGCATGATTTCACTCTTGAATTGCATGGTTTTAGACTAGCACTCACACCCTCTAAGTGTTTGGTAAAATGTCCAGATGTGGTTTCTTGAGGAATTGAGGGTCCAAAGCATGTATTACGAGTTGAATTACTTTATGATTATGAAATGAATATTTATATGAGTTATGTTTATGAGAAGTATCTATGTTATTATAGGATGACCACCTTGGTGGAGGGTGTGATGTCCATCAACCATTATTAAGGGGTTAAAACCTTGACTACCTAATTGGAGGGGGTGATGTCCATTAACCGACAAGGGGTTGATACCTTGACCACCTAATTGGAGGGTGTAATGTCCATTAACCGACAAGGGGTTGATACCTTGACCACCTAATTGGACGGTATGATGTCCATTAACCAGCAAAGGGTTGATTCCTTGACCACTTAAATAGAGGGTGGGATGTCGATTAACCATTGTTGACGGATTGATACCTTGGACACCTTGATGAAGGGTGTGATGTTCATCTACCGATTAAGGGGTATATACCTTGATCACCCTCCAAAGGGGTGCCAAACCTTGGAGTCTAAGCACTAGTTACTTAGTCTATGATGATGGTCTGCTTCTACTTATATATTATGATTTATATAAGCATGATTTTACTTCAAACATGATTCATACATGTCATATTGTTACTATGCTATCCATTGTCTATGTTTATGCATTTCGATTATATTGTCTATCTATTGTTGCATTGTACCCTATATACTTAGTACATTAAAACATAATAATGCATACTCTTTGCCTACATGATGTTACCATGTAGGAACCAGAGCTCCATTTGGTTATCATCCCCCTCAATGTGGTTAGTGGCTTCCATTCAAGCTTGTTGGTGAGTACTCATGTCAGAGGGTAACATCTATGTTCTTATACTATGTATTAAAGTCTATCTTTCCTTTTTGATATACTTTGACTATGAGGGTGAGCCCGACTGCTTGTCTTGGCCCCCGCTAAACTCTATGTTCGAGGTGTTATTGGACAAGATGTGTATTATGCTTGAGCTTTGACTCACTTATGATATTCATGCTATTTAAATATGAGTCTCTCTCCAATAGTCCCAATTTTCCATTGTTTATGTTTCTTATTATGAACTATCTTACTTCTGCGACCAAGGATGTGTGATGACATGCTATGAGGCTTGTTTAGGGTTCCTTCGGGATCCGCATTCGCCGGTCACCTCTAGGCCTAGGCTTGGGCCATGACAGAATAGGACCAAAGAGAGGTTGTACTGGGACTAATAGGTAAGGGTTAGTAATGCACACTATGGAGATGGGCCTAGTCGCATAGTGAAATTTTCCTCTCCCCTGGCCAAAGGGTTTGGTGAGCTTAACTTACCATCCTGCATGCTACACACTAGAAAATATTTAAGTTATCCTATGATAGTACATTAGGGAATCATAGGGAACACAAAACTCTAATTTCTCTCTATATTGATTTAACTCTTTGTTAGTTAGGTTTACTTTTCTACTTATTATCGCAAACCCCCCACTTTGGGGAAGTGAGTTGGTTAATCACTCAAGTTACGTTAATTGAATTCTCCTAAATCTAATTATTCCCTTGGGTTCAACTCTAACCTTGGTTAGATTCTGTTTCTTGACAACAATTGTTTTATTCTTAAAAGGAGGTGTAACTTGGGCAACATCATCTTCCTCGTCAGACTGGGGAGTACAAAAGACAAGAGCCTAGGCCTGCCCAGCTCTAGTTGCACCCCTCGTATGTGGTAAGTAAACCTCTGGGTCAGGTCAGACGGTGAGCTCCTCTAGTGATCCACTCGGTGTATGGCTCTGCTCATTCCCCGAGGGATCATCCCTGAGCCTTCTCTGCATGGCCTTGATTTCCTCACATCTTGCTTTCGAGGCCATGGTACCTGAAACATAGACATTTATACACCTTTGTTAGCCCCAATAGATAAGAAAATGAAATGCAAAAACAACTCAGATTTAATTGCAGAAGTGTCAACGAGAGCACCTCTGCGGGTCGTAGTGAAACTGGAAGCCATATAAGGTTCTCATAAAATAGTGTTCACAAAATTTTGGTTACTGGAAAAACATCTATGAAACCAGGTATGACTCATAAAATGTTCTACGAGTCGTAGATAATTTCGGTGTCTGAATTAATTTTTGATAGGGATCCACGAAACATTTTCTATGAGCCGTAAAGTGTTCTCGACTTGTAGAAGGTCTCTTCTGATGGATACTTAGAAACTTCAAGTTTCTGGAACTTTATATGGGGGGAGGGGGGAAATTACGATTCTTAGAATGTCCCACGAGTCATAAAATCCACTCATAAACCAGAAAACTCAATAACTTGAGTTTCTACGTCCATCAGTACAGACCCCACATAGCCTTTTCAACCTATTCTACCAACATTGAAGCCATATGCACTCACCCATATGATTCATAACACAACAACCAACACCTTAGCATGATGATTAGCACACACACCCCATCAATAATGATTGAACATGCTTTCCCACCCCTTCCGACCCTATTTGAACAAATCATCAATAAAAACATGGGCCTATGCCATCACCCACTGATTGTCATGCGTATAATCAATTCAATTCAAATGGTGATGATTACATGGGCCCCAAAACACATCATTCGACATAGACAATGGTAACCACACCAAATTTTGGTCCAAAACACATATTTGAAGCACGGGAAACCATAATTTAATTATCAGAACATGACAATATGCAAATATGGATTTGTGTCTAACATAACCATACCAGACAAAATTTTTCAACCTAATCCTAAAATGATTGGTAAATTAATGGTATTGGAATGATCAAAAACTTACGAAATTGAGCAATTAGATTGTAGAAATTGAAGGAGGTGATGAGGCACTAGAAACCCTAAGATACTGGAAAATTTTGCTGAAAAGTGGTAGTGTTGCCGTCGGTGATTGGAAAGTTTAGGAGTAGGGGTTGACTGGTATTTTTTGTAAATTAGGGCTTAAATGGAGTTAAAATAGTTTGACCACAATATTTATAGTTTGATTGGGTCAATAAAAATGTGATGGGCCCAAACTCTAGAAACCCCGGTTATAGGCTGTAGAGTGTTTTATGACTCATGAATTATAGTGTCGTAGAGTATCCAAACCCTACTTTTAAGGTCTGGGTTTCATAGACCAGTCAATGAGTCATAAAATGAAGTACAACTTGTAGAGTTGGTCGTAGAGATCCCAACACTTAGTCAAAAATTCAAAAAACTTACCTGGGATCCACGAGCCCCGTCCACAACTTGTAGTTTATCTATGGATCGTAAAGTTGGCTTGTGGACTAGAGTGCACAACGTTTTGCTCACTGGAAGTGTCTATGAAATGGTGTATGGGTCATAGAGTGTTTTACGGCTCATGAAACCAATCGTAGAGGCACTTCCTGATGCCCTTTTCTGCCATGAAATGGCTGACTTAGCCATGTACCTGCACATTCTTCATAGCGCATACTATTACCCTATATGCAACTAGCCCAATGTTCTAAATTACAATCACAATACAAGAAAATAAACTACCTATAAGCTCAAAAACTATAAAGAAGAAGAAGCTATAACTACAACTATTATACCAAAAACCTTGGGTTGCGCCCTAAGTAGTACCTGATATATTATCGCGGCACAACTTGGGCAACTTGGTTATTCAGTCTTCACCAAGTTCCTATACCTCATACTTCAAATTGTCTGGCCTCTTCATAGACTGATAGATATTGAAGACAACTTCTTCATCTTTCAATCTAAATCTGAGTTGATTGGCTTTCATATTCACTAATGCTCGGCCAGTGGCTTGGAATGGTCTTTCCAAGATGATTGGGACGTTGAAGTCGACTTTACAATCTTGGATCACAAAGTCTGGGGGGAATATGAACTTTACAACTTTTACGAGTACATCATAGAGTATCCTCACATGCTTCTTCACCATGCGATCAGTTATCAACAATTGCATACTCGTTGGAGTAGGAGCTCCCAGTCCTAGCTTCTTGATGACCGCAAGAGGTATTAGATTAATGCTGGCACTTAGAACACATAATGCCCTTACGAACTCCACATCGCCAATGGTGCATGGTATGGTAAAAGCACAGGATCTTCTTGCTTTTGGACCAAGGATCTTGTAGCAATTGTACTGCAATGTTGAAGCTCTTGCGAGAGCTCCTAACTCACAATACGACTCTTCGTAATTAGGACCTTCTTGTACTTTGCATACCCTAGCATCTTCTCTAGCGTCTCGATGAGAGGGATGTTGATGGAGAGTTATTTCAACATGGAGAGAAAGTGTTTAAACTTGCCTTCCTCCTCCCTCTTTTTAATTCTTTGAGGGAAGGGAGAAGGCGGCGTAGGAATGGGCTTCCACTTTTGTGGTGCATCAGTAACTTCACTCACCCCATCCTTGCCACGATCATCTCTGGTATTCGTATCCTTGACCGCAACTGGCTCCACTCAAACCTCATTCTCATCAATTGACATAGGAGGATTAATGATGCTCTTGCCACAACGAGTAGTAACTGCCATGCACTGTCGTTCATTTGTAGGATTCTAAACTTTGTTGCTTGGCAGTGTACCCCTATGTTGCTGATTAAGTTAAGTCGATACTTGATAGAACTGCTGCTTAAGCTGTTTGATGGTAACAGAATGGGACTCAATTTTTTGATTTATACTAGAGATCTTAGATTTCATCCTCCTTAGAGTCTCATCCTGTGTCTCAGCTTTCTTCAGCAGGCGATCAAATATCTCCTCAACTTTTGAGCTACTTGCACCTATATCATAGTTGTGTGGTAGCATATAAGGACCATTTTGTAGCCATCTTTGAGACCCCAATCTGCTTCTTTGTCTTGGCCTCGATTCTGATCATAGTACCCCCTACGGTGTTCTATGAAAGCTCCATCTTCATTAAGTTCTGAACATGGTTTCCTTGACCTTGGCGCTAATAGTCCTGATTGGACCCTTGCACATTGGTCTAGAAATTTCCCATCTGATGTGCAATAAAACAAGTGTCCTCCTCATAGTAGGGATCATCATACATGGGTGCGCATGGAGGCTGATGAACCACTACATTGACTGGCTCCTAAATCTACTTTATCATCACCTCAATAACTGTATGGATTTGGGCAAGCTCTTGCATAATCTCTTCATTTATTATTGCTTACTTCGAACTACTACTGATAACCCATAAACTTTTAGCAGATGTTTTTTCTCTTTACCCCCATTCACGATTGGTCTTAACCACTCTCTCCATCCTTTCAGAAATCCTTGCAAATCACTGATCTAAGAACATGCGCCCTTAATAGTATCAGCACAAGCTTGACTATTTTTATCAAAGGAACGATAGAAGATCTCCACCAAGACATTCTCAATAATTTTGTGGTCCAGGACACTTCTGAGGCACTTAATAAACTGCTCCCATGTGGTATTGATCAAGTCACCAAGAAGCTGCTCAAAGTTGTTGATCTGATCTTTCAACTTGAGCTTCTTTGATCTCGGGAAGTATCTCTCGAGAAAAGCCTTATGCAATTCAGCCCATCTGGTGATCTAACTCTACAAGAACTCAGATAGTGATAATGTTGCATTGCTTGTTAGAGATAATGGGAAGAAAAGAAGTGAATCGCCCCAAAAATATGCTTCAGAAATGCCCATAATCGTAATTTTTATATATCTCACAATCCATGCATGATATAAAAAATTTGACTTCATATTCTTGATTGGGGGCAAAATTGAGTGGTAAATAGGCATAACCTAGATTTTAGAAGACCTGTAAAAAAAATGATTTTCGTAAAATTTTCAGAAATAGAGAGGGTTCGTGATGGCTCCGCGACGTGGACTTGTCGTGGAGCAGTGTTATCACTTCCTTAATTTTCTGTTTTGGCCTAAGGCATTGGGTCATGACCCCATGCCCATTTATACATGAAATATCCCATACCTAGCCATTCTTCAACTCCATATCACTCAAAAACCCTCTCTAAAACCTCTCAACCATATTATAAAAATTTCCATCCAAATTCAAGTGTCTCAAGCTTAGTTTCGGATTTCAAGAACTCCATTAAATCTTCAAGTCTCCTTCAAGTCTACATCAAGGAATCCCCAAATTTAGGTATGTGGATTTCATCTATTGGGTCCTTCCACTCATGGAGCCCAATCTTCCTATTTTATGAAAATTGCATAATTTCAAGTTGTATTTCTTATGGGTATCTATTATTATGAAATATGAGCATGAAATATGTTGGAGTTTGTCATATATTATTGATTATGCATGAATATCTATTTTGAGCTTATACTATGAACAAATCTTTGTCCATGGAGACTATACATGATTTAAGCATAATCTACGAACTATTGTGATGTTTCGATATGATTTACAAGTTACCCATGATGAAGTTTTACCATGATGTTGGTGGACTGATTTACATGATTTTAAGATGCATTAATTTCATTATTTCATGATCATTACTCTTGTATTTTGCATGACCTAAACATGCCCTCATATGTGCCCACCAATTGTTTGATGAAATGCTAAGTTAAGAATTCTCAAGATACATATATGTTTTACAAGTCAAGTGACTTCATGATGAATATAGGCTATAAAGTATGTTATGAATTTATTTAATTATCTATGATTATGCAAGTATGAAACTAAACCTTATTTTCAAGATTTTACCTCTTGTAAGCCATTCATGTTAAAGATTATGACATTTATATTCAAGAAAGTGTGCTTTTAAAATTTATTACATTAATTCAAAAATTATAAAAATTAAATTGAAATAACCCCAAAAAGTGCCCGAAAATGTGCCTCGGAATTGTAATTTTCATATATCTCAAATCTATGCATTGTTTAAAAAATTTGACTGCATATTCTTGATTAGGGGGAAATATTGAGTGGGAAATGGGTCTAATCCCGATTTTAGAGCAACCATAGTGAAATATGATTTCCCAAAGTTTGCGCAAAACAGTGGCAATCCGCGTTGGTATCGTGACGCGCAGTCGTTTGCCAATAATTTTTACCGCAGTCTAAGGCTTTTGGGTCTTGAGACTAAGTCTTCCCATACGTGAAAATACCTACACTTAGCCATATTTCACCTTCATATCAACCAAGATATTCCCAATACTCTCTTAAACCCTTAGACTAATATTTTTCTAAAAAAATTCAAGTGTCCAAATCTCTTCCGGATCTTGAGGAATTCATCCAAGCTTCAAGTCTCTATTCAAAATCTTCATCAAGAAATTCTCCAAAGCTAATGTTTGTGGGTTTCAACCATTGGGTCCTTTCATCCATGGTACCCAAGCTTTTTTTTTTTTTAAACCTAAATTGCATGAATTCAAGTTGATTTACTTATGGGTCTTCCTTATTATGAATTCGACTATGAACTATGCTGGGGTTTTGTGAAAGTGTGACTGCTTAAGCATGTTTTGAGCTATAAATCTCGGATCTATCTTGAGATTTAATGAAGAGTTTTGATGTATATTGCTTGAGGGTGTTACCAAGTGTTGATGGGTTGATTTATATTGAATTTTCTTACACGATTTCACTCTTGAATTGCATGGATTTACACTAACACTATATACCACCAAGTGTTTGATAAAATGTCCAATTATGATTTCTTGAGGAATTGAAGGTCCAATCTATGTCTTATTAGTTGAATGACTTTATGATAATGAAAAGAATGTATGTATATGATATTCTCATATATCATGTTGGGATTGACCATGCCCCACTCGAGGGGTTGTGATCTCGGGTAACTACGTTGAGGGGTTTTTACCTCAATCACCATGGGTAGTAGGGTGAGATGATTCACTAACCATATGGGGGGTTTGTACCTTGATAACCCGATTAAGGTGTTTGTACCTTAATCACCATAAGTGGTAGGGTGAGACGATCCACCAACCAATCAAGGGGTTTGTACCTTGATAACAGGTTAAGGGTTTTGTACCTCAATCACCATGGGTAGTAGGGTGAGACGATCCACCAACCATGTCAACGGGTTTGTACCTTGTCAACAGATTGAGGAGTTTGTACCTTAATCGCCATGAGTGGTAAGGTGAGACGATCCACCAACGAGTTGAGGGGTTTGTACCTCAATCACCATAGGTGGTAGGGTGAGATGATCCACCAACCAATTGAGGGGTTGGTACCACAATAGACTATGAATTCTATAATGATGGTCTCTTCTTGCACGTATATTATGTTCTATATAAGCATGATATTACTTCAAGCATCATTCATACATGCCATATTGTTATTATGCTATCAATTATGTATATTTATGCATTTCGATTATGTTGCCTATGTCTTGTTGCATTACATCCTACATACTTAGTATATTCAAATGTACTAACGCATACTCTATGCCTACATGATATTACCACGTAGGAATCAGAGCTTCTAATGATTCTTCTCCACGTGGCTAGATAGATTGTTCAAGTTAGCTTTTGGTGAGTCCTCAACTCCGAGGAAAATACCTATCTTCTCTCATGCTTATGTTTATAATATCTCATATACTTGGATTACCTATTGCCATAATTCTGAGGGTGAGCCCAATTGCTTGTCTTGGCTCCCACTAAGTTCTATGTTCGGAAGTGATGTTGGACAAGTTATGTATTGATGCTATGAGCTTGAATCCCTCTTTGACTCCCTTAATATTTCATGAAATGAAGGTTTTCCCTTATTCCCTATGCCCTTATTTCCATTCTTTTAATTATGTTTTATTGCTTCAGCAACCAAGGATATGTAATGATATGTTATAAGGCATGCTTGGGGTTCCTTTGAGTCCTCCATGCCCGTGTCCCATCTAGGACCTAGTTTGGGTCTTGAAAAACTTGGTATCAGAGCACTACGTTGTTAATGGTCCTCGGAGTCCAACGCACTGCATCGATTAGAGTCTTATTCATGGTTGTGAAGTGCGCCACGACTATGAATCGAAGGATATGAGGCATTTCAGAAAGTGTTTCACTTCTTTATGATCTATGTCATGCTATAGAGTTAGGTCCCCTAAGGCTTATTGCTAATCCCTAACCATTACATTTCAGGGTAAGTCTAGAGCTACTCAGGATGGTGATATATCAAGTGCGGAGGTTCGCAATGCTTTATGGGTATTGGCCAAAGTAGTGACTAAATTGGCAACTCAATTCAATCAACGAGTGAGTGTCCTTGAGACTTCGAATCATAAAAGGAGGTGTAGTGATGCCAAGAGGGCTCGTGTTGGGGATAAGTTCCAAAGTCCCAAATTTAGAGGTGGTGGTGGTGTGGTACCTTATGTTAGGCGCCCAATATATGGTAGAGGCCATGATAGCCCATGTTTGAGGGGCACTAATACTTGTTATGGTTGTAGAGAGCTGGGTTATAAGGTATGATTGTCCTTGTAAATGCAATAAGGGTAAGGGAGGTGATGAGAGGTTGGCTATTGATAGGGTGTCTAACTCAAAATGGCAAGATGGCTATGAAGGGAGAACTAATCCTAAGTGTCCAAGGTGTGGAAGTTACCATGGTGGCCCGTGCTTGAGGAAGACTAATGTTTGTTATGGTTGTAGTTAAGTGGGTCACAAGTTAGTTAATTGTCCTTATGCTCGAAAAAGGTGTAAGGGTGGTCGACCTTTAGAATAAGGTGGTATGTTGTTCAAGAGGCTCAAGGAGGGGAGGATGCTCGATGTTGTTACCGGTATGTTGAAGTTTCCTTTGACTTTGATGTGCAAGCATTAATAAGCTCAGTGTGCCACTATTTCTTTCATTATTCTTTTTGGTTGCGAGTGGGCTTCTTGTGTGTCCCCAGTTGTTATGTGAACCTTTGCTGTTTACCCTTTAGTTGAGTATATTCTTGCTAGAAAGTTCATAGGTGTGGATCCATGTGCATATTGCATTAGGTATTGCCTTGTGGCTTATAGGAGTTGAAAAGTGGTGGATTTGATGTCATACTTGGGATAGAATAGTTGCATGCATATTCTATCTCCGTTGATAGTTGGACCCTTTGGGGTAGTGTCTTTCGGTTTGATTGGTGCACCGACTCTATCTATAAGTCTCATGAATAGGGTCATTAGTCCCTACCTCATTAGGTTTATGGTTTTTTTAGTGGTGATATGTTAGTTTGCTTCCCAGGTGAGGAGGACCACGTGAGTCATTTGAGGATAGTACTACAAAGTTTAGGGAAGAGAAGTTGTATGCTAATATGAGAAGTACGAGTTTTGGTTGCAAGAGGTTTCCTTCCTAGGTCATGTGTTGTTAGGGAAATGGTATTTAGGTGGATCCTAAAATGATGGAAGTGATCGAAGGTTCGCGTAGACCTTTGATCTCATCAGATATTAGGAGCTTTTTGGGCTTAGCAGGTTATTACCAGAGTTTGTGAATAGGTTCTCTTCTATTGCTTCTCCTATGAATAGTTAACCCCAAGTAAGGCTAATGTTGTGACTGACATTTTGAGAAGGGTGATTTGATAGGTTTCATGTGTGTCCCGAATAGTGATGTGAGTCTGTTATGACTAGATCTATAAGGGTTTCCCTATGTTCTTATTGCATAGAATCTTTTGTTGTGAACTTGGTTGAATTTGGCTTGATGGGTTGGAGGTCTTGGGGCGGTTTGACTGCATGCATATCACGCCTCCAATGAGTGTAGAACCTATAAAGTGTAATATGATGGTTAAGGATAAACAATCTGTTTAGTCAACTATAATAGGCTAATCACTTCTCTAGGATTAATCTTCGGTTTGAATTTTGTCCCCAAGTGAGGATGAGGGTAGGTGATATCCCTAAGTGTCTTTTCGAACTAGGAGTGAGCCTTTTGAGTCATGGTAGGTTGCTTGGTTGACTAATGCATCAACTATATTTATGGGTTTCAAGAATAGGGTCTTAAAACTCTACCTTGTAATGTTTGTAGTGGCCTCTAGTGATGGAGCCTCGATTTATTTAGAGCTTGTGAATCGTTTGGGGGTAGAGTTGTAAGTTTTTGGAGATAAGTGGTTGTTTGCTAAATATGATAGGTGTCAATTGAGGGTAAGAAGAAGGTGGTTAGAACTCCTCAAGGATGATGATATGAGTGGGCATTACCAACCTGATAGGGCTAATGTTGTGGCCGAGGTGTCCATGGGTAGCCTAGTTCATGTTGATGGTGGTAGCAAAGGGGTGACTAAGGATGTCCACTAGTTGACTATAGTGGTATTGTGGTTGTTGGTGGTTCAAAAATCTTCCTTGGTTGATGAGGTAGAAGCATAGCAAGATCTTGATCCCTCCTTGTGAGAATTGAATGCTTTGGTTAGCGTTGGCAAGGTGGAGGTTTTCTCCCAAGGGGGAGATGGTGCCCTTAGCTATCAAGATAGATTGTGTGTGCCTAGTGTGGATGACTTGAGAAAGAGGGTTCTTGATGAGACTAATAATAGCTATTGTTCTAGCATTGGTACGGCTCCTTCTGAGGCCCTCTACGGTAGGTGTTGTAGATCATCGGTTAGGTGGTTTAAAGTGGAAGAAATGGCTTTGTTGGGTCTGGATCTTGTTATGGAGCTATGGAGAAGGTGAGGTTGGTTAGGGAAAGGCTGAAAACAGCCCAAAGTCATCTAAAGTCCTATGCCGATGTGAGGAGAAGAGATCTTGAATTTAACGTTGGTGATTAGGTCTATCTAGAGGTTTCACCTATAAAGAGTGTGATTCGGTTGGGCAAGAGAGGGAATTGAGTTTATGGTTTGTAGGTTCTTATAGATTATTGAGGAGGATTTTAAGGTTGCATACGAATTGGGATTGCCTATGAATAGGGATATGGTTCATCTGGTTTTCGTGCATCTAGGTTGAGGAGATGTGTTGGTGACTTAAGTGCTATAGAACTCTTTGAGGTTGTGGGTGTTATGGAGGATAAGTCATCTTTGGAGAAGATCCCAGTGGAGATATGGGATGGATGGAGTGAAAGAGTTGATTAATAAAGAGGTAGTGTTCGTCAAGACTCTTTGGAAGAATCGTCAAGTTGATAGTCACTCAGGGAGCCGGAGCGGCATGGTAAAACAATATTTGTACCTCCTTTATTCTATTCAAGCTTATGATAATACATCAAGACCTTTTCTTTATGGTTCCAAATCTTAAGTTCAACCCTCATATCATTGCATACATTCATGTTTAAATTGACAAGTTCATGATCATTTTACACTTATGTTGAGATTTTTGAAATGATGTTTAAGTGCATTGTTTCATCCTTATGTGGGCTAAAATTGTCATGTTTATGTCTCTCATATACCTTTCATTGACATTCGGGGACGAATGTGTAACACCCCGTGAAATTTACCAAAACACCCCTAAAATTTATCATGTTCATAATGCGTCTTTCAAAGCTCCGATAGAAAATCCAAGACCGGATTTGCGATCAACATAGAAAATCGAGTCAGAGAATGGTCTCGACCTAATTTAAATGCAACCAGGTCAAATTACGAAATGGCCCATTTTGGGCCAAAAACAGTAACAAATCTGCGTCCCCTCCGCGACGCGCCAGGTGGGGAAAATGCACTTATGTTTTTTTATTTCGTTAATCTTTCCGACGAGAATTGATTTTCCACAAAGTTTACAAAAATAAATTGGTGCGAACCCCCTCGGCGATGCTCACCAGTGTCCAGTTTTTATGTTTTTTCTTTTAACTTCAGGAAGGACATTTTTTTTCCTTCCTAACATATTCTTAAGTCTCAAAAGCGTATATTTAAGGCTTCTTTTGCATGAAAGGGTTTCGAAACCCATTTTTTCTAAGTCTCTATGAGATTTCTGAGAGAGGAGAAGAACAAAGAGGTGAAGGTTTCCTTTGAGACTTCAAATTCCTTGAAGATTTGTGCAACATTCTAATTTCAGGTATGTAAAGGCTACCAAAAACACGTAATCATTCTTCCATATGCCCAGTGTAATAATTAGATTGGTAGTTGATAGATGATAGGTTATGGGTTTAGATTTGTAAAGAATTTCTTGATATTTATTTCTAATTCTTATATATTATCTTAAATTGATGATCATCACATTTTAAATTACTATTTACACATATTATTGACTGATTATATGTCCGTTCTATATAATTTTCCTTTTTAAAGACAAGAATAATGAATGTAGGGTGACATCTAGAGCCTTGACTGTTTATGGATGTGTTGATTGTTGTGGTCTAAGTCTTGAGATGAGTACTGTGATAGCTGAAGTAGATGAAGTTAGCATTCTTGAGGTTAATGAGAATGAGATAGAGTTGAATATAAGGATTTAAATTCCTGCATTGATAGAATGATAGATAAGAGAAAGACCCTGCCTGAGAGGGGGGTTGGCTGTATCACAGTCTAACCTTGATACATTTATGATCTTATTGAGTTTTCTTGGAGGAGTATTAACCGAAATAGGTAAGAGTGAGTCCTACTCGCACTCACTAACTATGTGGCCAGTGTAGGAGAGGATTAGACCGTAAGAACCAATGTTTTCTTTTGTCCTGCAGAGGACTTGACAGACTTTTTTGGGATCCACGACAGACTCGTCCTTTACCCCGGCAAGGTACTGGATGGATGTGGCAACGACATCTCTTCATTGTATCACTACTAGCTCATAGGTGGTGATTGCTGGTTATAGAAACTCCCAGATAGGTTTCCTTGTTAATAGTACTCTGACGTTAATGTGATCGTATGAAGTCTTGATAGATAGTGGGGTGATAGAATTATGTCCTTTGCTCTGAGTGAGGATGAGTGATTGATGAGTTGATGTTACACTTTCATATACTGTTAACTTTAGCCTATTTTGCATACAGTACATTCCATGTACTAACGCCCCTTTAGTGCTGCATCGTTTTATGATGCAGATTCTATAGACAGAGGACTTCAGTAGACCAATCATTGAGGTTCACAGATTTCGACAGAGACTTAGTGAGTCCTCCCTTGTTTCCGAGGGACATGCTATCTTCTTTTGTTTTATTCTAGATTATTTCATTAGACTGTGGTAGCCATGGCCTATCATGGTACCTTCTTAGATGATAGTTATAGAGGCTTCATAGACATAAATAGTTGATAGTGATATCGGGATTTACTATTTTCCCACTTCTTATTTCTATTGAATTGTTTATTTCATATTCCTTATGATAGTGATTGTCATACTGTTAGCTAATTATTTTCTTATATCTTCCGCTTATGAGTTGATTGAACAAATGCAAAGAGACTAGGTGGTTCACTTGGGGGTTAGCAATAGTCTCCGAGTGCCAGTTACATATAGGGTACCCTCCCAGGGCGTGAAAAACTTGGTATCAGACCACAGAGTTCAAAGTCCTAGGGAGTCTATGAAGCCGTGTCTAGTAAAGTCCTTATTATTGGTGTGAAGAGCTCCACATCCATAATTTGGAGGCTATAGGACAGTTAGGAATTGTTCCCCTTCTTTCATATTCTAAGTAGGTGCGATAGAGTCAAAGTCTATAAAAGTTCTTTTCTATATTGTTCTTTACACGTTTGCAGACCATGTCTTCTAATTGCACTATGGATTTGAAAGATACCATCAACATCGAGAAGCTTGAGCCTACTACTCAAGATGTGGTGCATAATCGATGGGTTGAAGAGGATAAGGAGAGTGAGAAGGAGGAAGCTTGGGGTGAGGAGGGAAGTAAGGTCCCCCGTCTGCAGAGACCTTGGAGGTATATGCCACCACCGGTGACAGCACCCATGTCAATAGTAAACATAATATGAGGCCTAGGGGAAATTAACCCTTCAAAATTCAAAACCCTTCATCCCGAGGAAGTGTGGCTCGAGGCCATAAAGGGAAGACACCATGTAGAAGGTGTGGTAAACTTCATTTGGGGCGGCATCAATTTGGCACCATTGGCTACTTCAAGTGTGGACAAGAGGGTCACTTTCAGAGGGATTGTCCGAAATGTGCTGACCAAGCCTAATGCTAGATCTACACCATCAGTTAGAGGAAATTAGAGAGATTCTACTCTTAGTGTGAGTGAGGCTACAAACCCGTTATGTGCCACTATAGTTTCCCAGCACAAAGAAACACTCCACGAGGTTGTGACAGGTATAAGTTGAATCCTTACTTGATTTTGATGTTATGCATGATAAAAGAGTCTACGTTTCCAAGAATTTTAATATTTCCAACTAAGAGTGAGATATGAGGTCTTGTAAAAACCTTAAGTAGAGTTGTTACCCCTGAGCTAGAAAGATAATGAGGGAAGATGAGGAGACTGGGTACGGAGAGTGGTGAGTGATTGAGGCTTACAGATAGAGACATGTATCCACTAGGTAACTAGTAAAAGGATGCGTTGATGGCCATAAGCTTGATAATAGAGTCTAAAGTATCCTATGATTGTCATTTCATGATGAGATAAGGTATACAGAGAGGGAGAGTTAGTGTCAAATTGTGTTAGAGAATGCCCAAACTAGAAGGAAGTGTATGCTAATGTGTTGTAGCATGTATTCTATTGAAGGTGAAGTGTAAATCTTGAATAGGGGGAAAGAGTGCTTTTAATGTGATAGAATAGATCTAAGTTAGGCTTATGATTGTATGAGAGAGTTCATGAGATTCATAGAGTTATAAGCTTAGCCAGATAAGGAGGTATAGTGAGTGGGTGAGTGGTACTTTAGTTTTGAAGAGGAGATGTGTTGATTGAATATTCGCTATGAGATTTTAGTGGGAGAATGTTCCCCAAGCGCTTATATAGTAGTAGTAAGTGCACATTAAAGAGGTGTGTGATAGACGTACATGTTAATACTAGCCCCTAAGCTTGATTTCTGAGGAGTAGTGTGAAAGAGGAGATAGTATCATGAGAGTGATAGCCTTAATTGGAAATTTTCTCTAAGAGACTTGCCATAGTGTGTGGAGATGTAATTTCCAAGGAAGTGAAACTATGGGGAGGGTACAAGTGCCCCTTAGGTGAAATTAATGAAATGAGGATGGCCCAATAGATAAGAAAAGACTTGAGATGCGTATCTATGATTATGTATAGATGTGGGAATCTTTAAGTTATGACTGCTATAAGAATCTAGACAATATCCTTGAGTTCAATATGAAGTAAGTTGAGATAGGCATTTGGTCTCATCCCGAGCAACTAAGTTGATTGGGGGTTTTATGGGTAGATGATGAGGAGTCTTCCATTATAGTCTAATTCCTATGCAGATGGGTTTAGGAGATTGAGAACATAGAAATTGAGTGGTAGCAGACAAAAGAAGAGGTTAGATTGCAGGAGGTATGGGAAGTGGTTGGGTACTCCATAAGAATAGTAAATATAGATAGATCCCCATAGAGGCAGGAAAAAGAGCTAAGAGTGATATTGCTGAAAAGAGTCTAAGTGGCTAGTTATATATATGCAACTGTAGCATAACATGAGGGTTTAAGAGATTCTTGTAGGTAGTGATTCCCTGATTGAGTAGAAGTATATGCTTACAGCCCAGTGGAGGAATCAATTTGCAAACCTAGAGAAAGGATCTTGAGAGCTAAGGGGGAGATGATGAAGTGATAGGACGAAGTAGATCTTGAGTATGATAGAGATAGGCTGATTGAGATGGGACATCAGTTTGCCATGTCCTACATTCCTTATTCTTCTGTTGAGGTGAAACTCTCTGCATGTTTGGTATGTGACTGCCCCCATGTGGCCTAGTCCCTTATACACTTGTTGATTGTTAGTTCAGTTGTGAGGATGAAAAATGATGAAGTCATTCATTAATTTTTATCTTGCCCCATGCACTAAGTGCTTCTACTCCTATGTTAAAGGAGATACGAACCGAGTTTCATGTTACGTATAGTACTGTGAGCTCAGAATGAGTCTTGATAGACGAGAGGGATTATAATCTATGAATGTTCACAGGTAAGACTTCTCGATTGAATCGTGGCAATGATCCTTCGTTCCTAGATCTCTGAGTAATCTAGCTTTCCAATCCTGATAGGAGTATTGTTGAGGATAATAGACGAGTTATGGGTGATGGGAGAGGATGAGTGCTTCTGAATTGTGATAAAGGAGTTGAGTTCCTATTCTTGAGTTGATGTTCCTTTTTGAGCCTCTGTGTAGTTAAGTATACAAGTTCTTAATAGTATTCGTGCCTAATAATGATGTTAGAGATAAAGTTTAAATGCTAGATATTATGTTCTAAGTCTATTCTTGAAAATGAGTATTTGAGTACCTAAGTATATAGGTTCTTGATTTTTATTCATGCTGACCATGCACGGAGAAATAGTGATTTGAGGTTTCACCGAAGAGGGAGAGAGATGAGATCCTATAAATGTGTAGTAGACAGGTAAAAGAATGTTGGCATGACTTCGAATGCAAACTTATTGAGTGGTGGAGGTAGAAACGCAAGTGAGGTGGCTAGAGTGATAAGCTTGAATCGAGGTTATTGTCATGCGAATATTGATGATAAACTAAGTGACGACTTCGTAATAAGGGTTAAGGAAGGGTAGTGAGGTAGTGAAGAGGACTAGTGAGTTTTAATGGAAGTCTCTATGAAGGTCTAGAGCTGAGTGGTGAAGATTAGCTTTGTAGGATATAATCATCTTATGAATAACACCTTGAGGCTTAGAAACAGGCTTGAATGGAAGAGGAGGAGGTGGATAGATGGAAATTGTTGTAAGAGCTATAAGCTTGGGATTGACAGGGTAGAGTGCTATGAAAAATGGAGTACGATTGAGACGAGGTGCTAAGCCTGAGAGTTGAACGTAGAGTTTTATGTATAGATGGTCCCACTCTTCACTAGAGTTGATGGCTCCCTTCTTGATTTTGAAGGACTGATTATCAAAGTGTTTAAGCACTTTGAATTGATTGGGTTCGTCATTCCATTCGTGTTTGATGGTGAAAATCCTAAAAGAGTATCTCTACTCTTGATCTGAATCAATTTGTCTATCCGGAGTGACTTGTGACTACCCAGATTGATTGATGAAGTATTGAAATAAGTCTTGATTGTCATTCATACCTGACGATAAGAGTGTTGGAGGAAATTTTCTTACCTTTAACTAAATCGATTGTCTTTCTTGAGTCGCTTGCCTATCTTTGAGTCCGAATAGAGTTGATTTTCGAATGAGATAGAATCGACAGATCGATAGATAGATGTGAATGTTGAAATGAGTTTTGAGTCTATTCATGCCGAATGATGATGATGTTGAAGGTAAAGGATCTTATCCTTAACTTATTGAATGTGTCCTTTCATTTGGTTGATGCCTTTATCTTATTCTATTCCCGATTCTAAGAGAGAGATAGATAGGTGATGGATAGTTGAGAGTTCGAGTGTTCCCGAGTGAGGAATGAGGGGAGTTCTAGGGTTATTCATATTTCTATTCGACCATTACTCATCATTCGAGGATGAATGATCCCAAGGAGGAAATGATGTAACACCCCATAAAATTTATCGAAATGCCCCTAAAATTCATTGTGCGCACAACACGTCTTCCGAAGCTCTAATAGGAAATTTGAAATCGAATTTGCAATCAACGCGAAAAATCGAGTCTGAAAATGGTCTCAACAAAATTTAAAAGCAACCAGGTGGAACTACGAAATGGCCTATTTTGGGCTAGAAACAGTAGCAAATCCGCGTCTACTCCACGATGCACCAGGTGTATGTATGTTTTTTTATTACGTTGATCTTTCGACGGGAATTAATTTTCCTAAAAGTTTGTAAAAATGAACTGGTATGTGCCCCCTCCACAACACACACCAGTTTATAAAAATGAAGGGCATTTTTGTCCTTCCTAACATATTCTTAAATCCCAAAAGCATATATTTAAGGCTTATTTCGTACTAAAAGGTTTCAAAACCCATTTTTTTCTAAGTTTGTATGAGAGTTCTGAGAGAGGAGAAGAACAGAGTGGTGAGGGTTTCCTTTGAGGCTTCAAATTCCTTGAAGATTTGTACAACCTTCAAATTCCAGGTATGTAAAGGCTACACAAAACACAGAATCGTTCTTCCAAGTGTCCCAATGTAATAATTATATTGGTAGTTGATAGATGATAGGTTATGGGTTGGGATTTTGATATTTATTTTTAATACTTATATAGTATCTTAAATTGATGATCATCACATTTTAAATTATTATTTACATGTATTATTGACTGATTATATGTTCGTTCTATACAATTTTCCTTGTTAAAGACAACAAACATGAACTCAGGGTGATGTTTAGAGCCTTGATTGTTTATAGATGTATTGATTATTGTGGTTTGAGTCTTGAGATAAGTAATTTGATAGCTGAAGTAGATGAAGTTAGAATTCTTGATGTTAATTAGAATGAGATAGATTTGAATGTAAGGATTTAAATTCCTAAATTGACAGAATGATAGATGAGAGAAGGATCCTGCCTGAGAGGGGGTTGGCTGTATCACAGTCTGACCTTGATAGACTTATGAGCTTATTGAGTTTTTCTAGGAAGAGTATTAGCACCAAAATGGGTAAGAGTGAGTCCTACTTGCACTCATTAACTACGTGGTCAGCATAGGAGAGGATTGGACCATGAGAGCAGATATTTCCTTTTATCCCGCAGAGGACTTGACATACTTCTTTGGGAACCCCGATAGACTAGTCCTTTACCCCAACAAGGTACTGGATGGATGTGGAAATGACATCTCTTCGTAGTGGTGATTGTCGGTTATAGAAACTCCCAGATAGGTTTCCTTGTTGATAGTACTCTGACATTGATGTGATCGTATGATGTCTTGATGGATAGTGAGGTGATAGTATTTTGTCCTTCTGAGTGAGGATGGATGATTGATGAGTTGATGTTATACTTTCATATATTATTTACTTTAGCCCATTTTACATACATTACATTCCACGTACTAACACCCCTTTAGCGCTGCATCATTTTATGATGCAAATTCTATCGACAGAGGACTTCAGCAACCCAATCGTTGAGGTTCACGGATTTCGATAGAGACTTGGTGAGTCCTCCCTTGTTTCCAGGGGACGTGCTATCTTCTTTTTATTTATTCTAGATTATTTCATTAGACTGTGATAGCCATGACTTATCATTGTACCTTCTTAGATGATAGTTATTGAGGCTTCATAGACATAGATAGTTGATAGCGATGTCGGGATTGACTATTTTCCCAATTCTTATTTCTATTGAATTGCTTATTTCATATTCCTTATGAAAGTGATTGTGATAACCCACTGTTAGCTTATTATTTTCTTATATCTTCCGCTTATGAGTTGATTAAACAAATACAATGAGACTAGGTGGTTTACTTGGGGACTAGCAATAGTCTCTGAGTGCCAGTTTCGTCTAGTGTACCCTACCGGGGCATGACAAAATATTTCCAATGGGGAGATATTAAAATGACCTGAAAAAGTTCTCGAAAATGTACCTCGAAAGTACTCGAAATTGTAATTTTCATATATCTCAAAATCTGTGCGTTATTTCAACAATCCGACTTCATATTCTTGATTAGGGGGAAAAATTGAGTGGAAAATGGGTGTAATACTGATTTGAGTGCAACCATAGCAAAATTTTATTTTTCTAAGTTTGTGCAAAAAAGTGGCGATCCACGTTGGTACCGTGACATGCAGCCTTCGTGGACCAGTGTAAAAATGCCTCCGTGATAGGTCCGCATCGCGGATCAGATGCAGAGATGTGTATTTTATTGCCAGTGATTTTTACCTTGGTCCAAGGTTTTCGGGTCATGGGCCTAAGTCTTCCCATACGTGAAAATACTTATACTTAGCCATATTTAACCTTCATATCATCCAAGACATTCCCCATTACTCTCTCAAATCCTTAGATTTATATTTCTCTAAAAAATTCAAGTATCTAAATCTCTTCCGGATCTTAAAGAATTCATCCAAGCTTCAACTCTCTATTCAAATTTTCATCAAGAAATTCTCCAAAGCTAAGGTATGCGGTTTTCAACCATTAGGTCCTTTCACCCATGGTGCCCAAGCTTCCTTTTTACCTAAATTACATGAGTTCAAGTTGATTTACTTATGGGTCTTCCTTGTTATGAATTTGACTATGAACTATGTTGGGATTTTCTGAAAGTGTGACTGTTTAAGCATATTTTGAGTTATGAATGTTGGATCTATCTTGAGATTTGATGAAGGCTTTTGATCTATACTGCTTGAGGGTGTTACCAAGTATTTATGGGTGGTTTAATATTGAATTTTCTTGCATGATTTCACTCTTGAATTTCATGGTTTTACACTAGCACTACACACCCGCCAAGCGTTTGATAAAATATCCGCTTATGATTTCTTGAGGAATTGAAGGTACAATGTATGTCTTATGAGTTGAATGACTTTGTGATGATGAAAGGAATGTATGTATATGATATTCTTCTATATCGTGTTGGGATTGACCATGCCCCACTCGGGGGGTTGTGAGCCTGGGTAACCATGTTGAGGGGTTTGTACCTCAATCACCATGGTTGGTAGGGTGAGACAATCCACCAACCATGTCGGGAGGTATGTACATCAATCACCATGGGTGGTAGGATGAGACGATCCACCAACCAATTAAGGGGTTTGTACCTTGATAACCAAGCTGAGGGGTTTGTACCTCAATCACCATGGGTGATAGGGTGAGACGATCCACCAACCATATCGAGGGGTTTGTACCTTGACAACGAATTGAGGGGTTTGTACCTCAATCACCATGGGTGATAGGGTGAGATGATCCATCGACCAATCGAGAGGTTTGTACCTCAATCACTATGGGTGGTTTGGTGAGGCGATCCACCAACCAATTGAGGGGTTGATACCTCATATATTCTATAATGATGGTCTCTTCTTGCACATGTATTACGTTCTATATAATCATGATTTTACTTCAAGCATCATTCATACATGTCATATTGTTATTATGTTGTCAATTGCCTATGTTTATGCATTTTGATAGTGTTGCCTATCTTTTGTTGCATTGCATCCTACATACTTAGTACACTCAAATGTACTAACACATACACTATGCCTATATGATATTACCATGTAAGAATCAAAGCTCCTATTGATTCTTCTCTACGTGGCTAGACGGATTGTTCAAGTAAGCTTTTGGTGAGTTCTCAAGTCCCGGGACGATATCTATTTTTCTCATGCTTATTTAGACTATATCTCATATACTTGGATTACTTATTGCTATTATTATGAGGGTGAGTCCGGTTGCTTGTGTTGGCCCCCTCTAAGTTCTATGTTTAGAGGTGTTGTTGGACAAGTTATGTAATGATGTTATGAGCTTGAATCCCTCTTTGACTACCTTAATGTTTTATGAAATGAAGGTTTTCCTTTAGTCCCTATGCCCTTATTTTCATTCTTTTAATTGTGTTTAGTTGCTTCTGCAATCAAGGATGTGCAATAATATGTTATGCGGCTTGCTTGGGGTTCCATTGGGTCCTCCATGCGGCGTGTCACATCTAGACCCTAGTTTGAATCGTGATATAAATAAATTTGCGATAGTTGGAGAAGTTCAGCCATTACAAATTTTCTTCAGTTGCATTTGACTTCCACAATTGGGTGTGGCTTAAAAATTTCTCCACTCCAAAATTTTTTATTAAAATATTAATTGAAATAAAGCGTCCTTAAAATTAAATCTATGTACATTGAAAAAAAATGAAAGTTGGTATGTTATGTCATTAAGAATTAAGATAAATCTGAATAGATAACTATAATTATAAAGATGTTGTAAAAATATTTACAGAAACAAAATTATAAATTTGAGTTAGAAATATATATTAATATATATAAATTGGTGGATACTGATAAAATATGTTTTAGTTTGACTTTCAATTGATTTTCAATATTCAATTTGAAATTTGATGCTTTTGAAATTTTTTAGAGAAAAGACATAAAACCCTCCAAATTTGACAACCAAACTTACTTTAGCACCTAAATTACATAGGCATTGATTTACCGCCCTTTAATATTTTTAAACAATTTTATCTCAACCCTGTCAGCACCAGCCCAACATGCGTGTTGAGAAACATTACTAGGCACGTCAATTGTTTATTTTACCCATTATATCAACCCATTAACTATTATTTTTTACTTGTTTAACAGTTATTTTCCCTTCCCTTCTTTATATAAGAACCCTAATTTTTTTCTTCTTTTTCTCACCTTAATCTCCAAACCAATTTCTGATGTTTTAACTGATTCATAGCTCTTCCAACCCAAATTTGAATCTCTAAGAGAATAATTGTATTTTATTTGTCCGATTTAAATCGCAACTCTTCACTCTTTTTTACATTGTCGGATTTTGTAATAGAGATATTGGAGCACACTATGTGGACAACTAACTTGACTAAACTTTGTATGGAAGATGGTGATCATCTTACGAAGAAAATAGTTCGTTGTAATCATGGATTTATAGTGCGTTTGAAAATATTTTGTACTTCAAGTAACCTCGGAAGAAGATATTGGTCATGTCCTTATTGTGGGTTAAATTCATTTTCCAATTTATTTAATAAATCAAGATTTTTGAATGAAAACTAATCGCTTCATTATTTTATGTTAGACCCCGCAATTATTTAATTAAGGATAACTACACAATTGGAAAATTTTGTTATGGACGTCGGGAAATTTTAACTTAAGTATATTTCCGGTATTTGGTTAGAGCATTAAG
>JAOTQR010090426.1:0-33083 GCA_025774065.1 Solanum ossicruentum
TAATTCACCTTCGTCAATCGGGGCAGCGGCATATTATTGGTTACACTCGCCATAGGCTCTGATGCCAAATGTTAAGTATGCAGCAGAATACACTCACACAATTGTCTCACACAAGAAGGAGAGAAAAAGGAATTTTAGACTTAGCACTTTCATTTACTTTTCTTACTTCTTAAAAAAACAAGATGCACCTATTTATAGGCCTAAAAAAACTTTTTCACTTTCAAAGAGATAAACATAAAACTTGTATAGTCATAGAACAAAGAGACTCTTTATTAGATACATTTATCTTGGACTAGGTTCATCCTCCTTTATTTAATTTTTTGAGTCTTTCAATCTTCTTTAATGCATTTGGTTTAATTTTCAACATTGATGAACCCAAGTGAAATATTTAATTTTGGTAGGTAAAAGTAATTTTTCAAAAAAAAAAAAAAGAGAAAAAAAAAGGGGAGAAAAGGCTTTGTTTTTCTGAATATAAAGTATTTTTTTCTTGTTTGGCCTAGCCTTTATCTTCACCTTTTATAGTTGCGGGAGCGGAGGTTAGTAGACGTAATTTTCCTTGCTAAATTTTCTTCCTTATATTTCTCTGCCTCGTTTTAAATTACATTATGAGAAAAGTTTTGAATTTCTAACTATAATGGTATTTCCTGGACTAGTATATACATCAATTGTAATTTTCTTAGCTAAATATTCTTCCTTATATTTCTCTGCCTTGTATTTTTAATTACATTCTAAGAAAAAGTTTTAATTTCTAACTATAATGGTACTTCCTCGACTAGATAGGAATTTATATTTGATTCCATCTAAATATATAAGATATATTTGAGATTTAGTTAAACTTTCGCCATATGACCATAAGAATGCAAGTAAATAAGGAAAAATTTGGTGAAGGTACAAATATTAATATTCATATCACCATCTACTAATTTTCCTTTCCTTATTTGGAATATTAAATTGAATGTACCATTTATTAAGTTTTTCTTTTTCTTTCTTTTTCAATAATTTAATTTTCATTTATCATAACTTTTTCAATTTACGGACTAAATAATGAAGTGAGTACAAAGTTGATGATTAAGAATCTGGCATAAAGTTTTAATGACAGAGATGATTTAGCCAAGTTTTGATACCGCTGAAACTGATAGTTGCATATATACATTAACTTTAATTGTCTTCGCTAAATTTTCTTCCTTTTATATTCATTGAAGTTTTAAATCCCATCCGAGAAAAGTTATACTTTTGTAAGGACCCAGATTTTTTTAAACTTATTTATATTGTTTAAGGTCGTCATGGTCCCATTATGTCAAGCCAAGTTCGAAGGGACTTCCATTGGCGAAGTTCGACTCAAGTACCGGTAGAAGGGTCAACTTTAAAGAGGCATATCTTTTAGCACACTTGGGATTGGGTGGTCCACAACTTGTCAAATGAAATCCCTTTGAGTTATTCCCTTTGAGTTATCTTTCCTACACACATGCTTTTACCTCATTTCTAGGTTAGATGAAGGAGTTATAACCGTTTTGGTGAGACCCTCCTGTATAGTGATGTCACACGGATAGTTTGACGGGCAGTGTTAACTTGGATGTCCCGTTTGGATGTCTTGGGGATAAAAAAGGGATTTGTCGCCTAAGGAATGGGAACCTTTTTGAGATAGCTTTGCAATGCACTTAGTTTTACCTCATTCCGATGTCGGATGAAGGAGTTTTTATCGTTTTCGTGAGACCCTCTTATGCGGTGGTGTCAAATAGGTAGCTTGATGGGCAGTGATGCCTTTTATGGGTCGTTTGGGTCATTTGGGACTGGAAAAGGCCACTTTTGGCCTAAGGAATGTGACACGGCCAGTGGAACGGGCCGTGTGGCTTGCCACTGACCCTGTGGAGGGTCGTGAAGTGTGCAAATGAGACAAGGTTGACATGAGGGGGAGTTTTGTGGCTAAGTGTTGTGCCACGGCCATTTTTACAGGCCATGGCATGCTTGATGAGCCGTTTGGACAGGCGTGGAGCCTCATGCTCTCATTTTTCCGACTAAGTATGGTTGGACGGACTACTACACAGTCCATGTAACACCATATGGTCCGTGAAAGTGGCCGTCAAAGTGACGTCGACGCTAACTTTTTCTCAAGTGTTCCAATTCGAATTTCAAGGCTAAGTCTTGTTACATGGGCACTCCACATGACCCATGGAGTTTCACACGGCCATTCAAACCTCCAGTGAGGGCACACCTTGTCAAAATTTCCATCCGATCACTAATGGCATTTTCATAAATTTTAATTATTCTAATGATTTTTTTGGACTACCAATGTTATCTTAACCTCACCAAAAAACCTAAAACCTATTCCAAAGGATCAAACTCATTACTCTAATCTAAAATACACTCTCAATTCCCTCAAGAGCCTCCACCAAGACCCCAATACAAATTCAAGGAAACTCAAGAGCAAGCTTTGGATTCCAAGACCCACTTCCAAACTTCAAGCCTTTCGCAACTCAATTTCAAGAAACTCAAATTCTTAGGTATGTGGGTTGATCCTTGATTCCTTCCCATCAAGGAGACCAAAAATTTATTTTCAAGAAAACCAACATGGATTTTTCTTACTTTAATTTGAGGTTTTGAATATTATGATTCCTAAAATACTATTGATTCATGGTAGTGTTTATTTGATAATTTTAATATAATTTAAACCATTATATGAGGATTTACTTTGGATTTATAAAATTATAAGTATGCATGTCCCTTTAAGAATTACTTATGCATGGGTGATTACACTATGGATTTAAATATGGATTTAATTATGTTTTTACTTAAATTTCATATTATAAATGTTGATGTTAGATTTAGTCTTAATTACCCATGTCAGTCTTTCATTGTTCATAGCATATGCATTTATGTACATGGATTACTTTGGGAAATTATGTTATGGGTTAAGCCCAATTTTATTTTATGGTATGATTTTGATAAAATGTTAGTTATGACAATATTATGATCACATATATGTCTATTGATTATGGCTCTTTGAGCATTTTGGGTGCTTGCACCATTTTGTATATGAATGAGCTATTCCTATGTATGAGTATTATGACTATGAAATTACGATTTTGGCATTTGAGCCTAAATATGAATTATTATGAATGGTGTTTGGCTCTTAAGCTCAATTGTACATTGAAATGATTTGGAAAATGACTATTGGCTATTTCAAAGTATGTATATGTATATTATAAGTATTCTTGTGGGATGACGACTTAGCACCGATGGATTGAGGGGGTGCTCTTTATTCTTGAACTATGTGACAAGCATAGGGTCCTTTTCGAAATGGGATATGTTCCTAAAAGATGCCTCTGAAATAGGATGTGTTCTCCCAAGGAGATGAAATGATTTGATTTGATTTGTGATTTATGGAAATCCTATCCGAAATAGGATGTGTTCCCGTAAAGGAGGTTGCTTCATATGAAATGGGATGTGTTCCCGTAAGGTAAAGTATGGTTTACCTTTGGAAAGTAGACCACCTCTTTACCAGTGAAGGGTATTGATCAGGATTCCAAGTATTAGCTCGCTAGCTCTTACTCATGTCTGTTAAGGCCACATCCCCACTATAAATATGAGAATCATTTGCATTTCATGGATCATGAATTTCATGGCATCTTGTTATATTTACATTTCTTGTTATATATCTCTTTCGATTGAATGTGTCGTTGTCATCTAACATTGATATGCAGGGTTTAGTAAGTTACATGCCTTGCACCCACATACTTAGTACATTTAAATGTACTAATGCATACTCTTTCCTATATGATTTTACCATTTAGGGACTGAGGGCCTTGATCATCCATCGTTCGACACTTAGCTTAGATTCCGGTTTTTCTTGTAGTGGTGAGTCCTATCTTTCAAGAATGAACCACCATCCATCTATCTATGTTACCTCTTTCATCTTTGTACTTGTAGGTGATCCCGGGGTATGTCTTGGCCCCCAACCCATCTATATAGAGGCATTGTTGGACACCTTGTAAACCTCTTTACAATATATTCTATGAGTTATGGTTAAGTCTATGTTATGTATTTGGTTATCTTTAAGTACTGATATGTGACTTGAATCTTATGTTAATGGAAATATCCTAAGTCCCGAATTGCGCCCATAGTGTGAGTCCTACTTTTCCATCCCTTAGAACTGTGTGTTGATTGTTGATTACGCTTCCGAATCGATGATCTGAATTTTTGTATCTTGGGGCTTGTTTGGGAACTCTTGGGTTCCCATATGACGTGTCACATCTAGACCTTAGGTCCGGGTCATGACAAAGATGGTATCAGAGCCCTAGGTTTGTAATGATCCTCAAAGTCCAATATGCCGCATCAAGTAGAGTCCTAATCATGGGTGTGAAGTGCACCACACCTATGAGTGGGAGGCTATGACAACGTTCTAGGAATTGTCTCACTTCTTCATGTTTTATATTGTGCTGTGAATAGTTAATTTAGCTTCTTGATCATGATAGTACCCTTACTCTATTACAGAAGATGCCTCGTGGTAGACCTGCCAGCGCAGCCCCGACTTCTGGGCACACCAACCTTCCTCGGGATCCCACTACAGCTTCAAGAGTGAGGGATTTCACCCGGATGAACCCTTCGGAGTTCTTTAGATCCAAGGCTGATGAGGATGCTCAAGAGTTCATTGATGAGGTCACCAAGGTGTTGAATGGTATAGATGTCACTTCTGAGGAAAAAGCTGAGTTTGGTGTATATCAGTTGAAGGATGTGGCACAGGGGTGGTACACTCAGGGTCTATGGAGAGGGTTTGTGGTGATGCTATTAATTGGGAAGATTTCAAGCTTGCTTTTCTTGATCGTTTCTTCCTACTTGATCTTAGGGAAGCCAAGATGACCGAGTTTGTCAACCTCAGGCCGGGTAATATGAGTGCGAGGAATTATTTCCTCAAGTTCACTAAGCTCTCTAAGTATGCTCCGACACTTGTGGCTGATCCTCATGCAAGAATGCACAAATTCATCTTCGGTGTTTATGACTTGCTTGTATAAGAATGTCATACGACCATGCTGAATCGGGACATGGACATCTTTAGACTTATGGTGTATGCTGAATAGATTGAAGGAGAGAAACTCAAGGAGAGGAGAGTCCATGATACTAAGAGGGCCCCTATTGATGGTGGGTTCTCCGGCTCTCGGGGTGGTAGTTTTGGTCGCTTCCAACAGGGCCAAGGTTTCAATGCTCAGGTGGCTAATACAAGAGTGCCTTCTCCTAAGACACTGGTTAGTGGTGGACCAGGGTGTCCTCCGTGTCTCAAGTGTAGGAAGCATCACATAGGTGATTGTTGGAAGAGTCTGAGTGCCTGCTATGGATGTGGTGACAGGGGTCATAAGATTGTTGATTGTCCTAGAGCTAATCAGAAGGGGCAGGGTCAGGTGGCTCGGGGTGCTCCAGGCCAACCAAGGACTCCTCAAGGAGATCCCTATGGAACAATAGGTTTTATGCTCTTTATGCTCGTTGGAGGTGGAGGAGACCCTAGATGTTACTACTAGTACGTTGAAAGTCTTTGAATTTGATGCTTATGTTTTTCTTGGCCCGGGTGTGAATTTTGTCTTTTGTGATACCTCTGTTGCTATTATGTCTAGTTTGAATCCCGAGATCTTGAGGGACCCCTTTTCGGTTATTACTTCTGTGGATGAATCTGTTGTTGCACATAGAGTTATCGTGGTTGTCTTGTTTCAGTATCACACAAAGTCTTCCCGTGTGATCTTATGGAACTTGAGATGTTTGACTTTGATAGGATTCTTGGGGTGGATTTGGTTGTCGAGGAGAATATAGGGGTATTTCAACAAGGGGGAGATGGTGTGCTTCGGGATCAAGGTCGGTTATGTGTTTTGGACGTAGGGTAGTTTGAGTGACATGAAATGATTTCTATAGGCCCGTATTTAGTGTTGGAGGCTATGGAAAGAGTGAAATTGATCAAGAAAGGTTGGAGGTGTTTCGAGGTCATCAAAAGTTTTAATCAGAGGATAGAAGGAGGGATCTTGAGTGTCGGGTTAGAGAATAGGTATATGTGAAGGTATATTCGATAGAGGATGTGGCTTCAGTTAAAGTACCTTGGGGGAGGACGTAGTTGGGCATGATAAAGTGATATCCCTATATTTTCCAATTCACTCAAGTCTAAGGCGCTAGGTCATGTTCTTCCTTCTCCAAGTGGTCTTAATCCTTTTAATTCTCGAGTGTCATGGCATGACATGCTTACATATGCACTAAAATGATTTTCATGAAGATTTAAATGATTTGAATGTGTTTTGATATGAGTTTTAATGACTTAACCATTTAAATGATATTAATATATTTTGATTTAATGATATGAGTTTGAATGGTGAATTGTGCATTATACCTTGTGTTTGGAAGTTTCATGTTCTAATTCAAACCTTCTCCTTCCACATTCAAGGACGAATGTTTCCAATAGAGAGATGATGTAAGGACCCAGATTTTTTCAAGCTTATTTATGTTGTTTAAGGTCGTCATGGGCCCCCTACGTCAAGCCAAGTTTAAAGGGACTTCCGTTGGCTAAGTTCCACTCAAGTACTGGTAGAATGGTCAACTTTGAAGGGGCATATACTTTAGCACACTTAGAACTAGGTGGTCCATGACATGTCAAATGAAAGACCTTTGAGTTAGCATTCCAACGCACTTGGTTTCACCTCATTTTGAGGTCGGATGAAGGAGTTATGACTGTTTTTGTAAGACCCTACTATGTAGTGATGTCACACGGATAGTTTGACGGGCAATGTTGACTTGGACGGGCCGTTTGGAGGCTTGGGGATGTAAAAGGTCTTTTTTTCCTAAGTAATGGGAAGCCCTTTGACTTAGCTTCACAACACACTTGGTTTCACCTCATTCCGATGTCAGATGAAGGAGTTTTGATCGTTTTCATGAGACCCTCTTGTGCAGTGGTGTCAAACGGACAACTTGACAGGAAGTGATGCCTTTGATGGGCCGTTTATGTCAGCTGGGACTGGAAAAGGCCATTTTTGGCCTAAGAAATGTGACATGGCCAGTGGCATGGGCCGTGTGGCTTGCCACTGACCGTGTGGAGGGTCGTGAAGTGTACAAATGAGACAAGGTTAACATGAGGGGGAATTTTGAGGCTAAGTCTTGTTCCATGGGCAGCCACACGACCTGTAGAGTGCCACACGGCCAGTCAAACCTCCAGTGAGGGCACACTTTGTCAAAATTTCCATCAGATCACTAATGGCATTTTCGTAAATTATAATTACTCTAATGACCTTTTTGGACTTCCAGTGCTATCTTAACCTAACCAAAATACCTAAATCCTATTCCAAAGAATCAAACTCAATACTCTCATCTCAAATACACTCTCAATTCTCTCAAGATCCTCCATCAAGACCCCAATATAAATTCAAGGAAACTCAAGAGCAAGCTTAGGATTTCAAGACCCACTTCCAAACTTCAAGCCTTTCACAACTCAATTTCAAGAAACTCAAAGTCTTAGGTATGTGGGTTGATCCTTGATTCCTTCCCATCAAGGAGACCCAAAATTTATTTTCAAGAAACCCTACATGGATTTTGCTTACTTTAATTTGAGGTTATGAATATTATGATTCCTAAAATACTATTGATGCATGAGTAGTGTTTATTTTATGATTTTAATATGATTTAAACAATTATATGAGGATTTACTTTGGATTTATAAAATTATAAGTATGCATGTCCCCTTTAAGAATGATTTATGCATGGTTGATTACACTATGGATTTAAATATGGATTTAAATATGGATTTAATTATGTTTTCACTTCCATTTCATATTATAAATGTTGATTTTAGAGTAATTCTTAACTACCCTTGTCATTGTCTCATTGTTCATAGCATATGCATTCATGTACATGGATTACTTTGAGAAATTATATTATGGATTAAGCCCAATTTTGTTTTATGGTATGATTTTGATAAAATGTTGGTTATGACAATATTATGGTCACATATATGTCTATTGATTATGGCTCTTTGAGCATTTTGGGTGCTTGCACCATTTCGTATATGAATGAGCTTTTCCTATGTATGAGTAATATGACTATGAAATTACGATTTTGGCATTTGGGCTTAAGTATGAATTATTATGAATGGTGTTTGGCTTTTAAGTCCAATTGTGCATCGAAATAATTTGGAAAATGACTATTGCCTCTTTGAAAGTATGTGTGTGTGTATATATATCTATATCTATATATATATATATATATATATATATTATAAGTATTCTCGTGGGATGACGACTTAACACTGATGGATTGAGGAGGTGCTCTCTGTCCTTGAACTATGTGCCTAGCATAGGGTCCTTTTCGAAATGGGATGTGCTCCTGTAAGTAAAGATGCCTCCGAAATGGGATGTGTTCTTGTAAGGAGATGAAATGATTTTATTTGATTTATGATTTGTGGAAATCCTATCCAAAATGGGATGTGTTCCCGTAAGGGAGGTTGCTTCATACGGAATGAAATTTTTTCCCGTAAGATGAAGTATGGTTTACCTTTGGCAAGTAAACCACCTCTTTACTTGTGAGAGGTATTGATTGGGATTCCAAGTAATAGCTCGCTTGGTCTTACTCATGTCGGTTAAGCTCACATCCTCACTATAAATATGAGCATAAAAAATTTTGCATTTCATGCATCATGAATTTCATGACATCTTGTTATAGTTACATTCCTTGTTATACATCTCTTTCGATAGTATGTGTCCTTTTCATCTAACATTGATATGCAGGTTTTAATAAGTTACATACATTGCACCTCGTATACTTAGTACATCCAAACGTAATAACGCATATTGTTGCCTACATGATTTTACCATGTAGGGACCGAGAACCACCATCCACCTATCTATGTTACCTCTTTCATCTTTGTACTTGAGGGTGAGCCCGGGGTATATCTTGGCCCCCGACCCATCTATGTAGAGGCATTGTTGGACACGTTATAAACCTCTTTACGATATATGCTATGAGTTATGGTTAAGTCTATGTTATGTATTTGGTTATCTTTGAGTACTGATATGTGACTTGAATCTTATGTTAATGGAAAGATCCTAAGTCCTAAATTGCCCCCATTGCGTGAGTCCTACTTTCCCATCCCTTAGAAGTATGTGTTGATTGTTGATTATGCTTCCGAATCAATTATGCGAGTTTTGGTATCTTGAGGCTTGTTTGGGAACTCTCGCGTTCTCATACGTTGTGTCACATCTAGGACCTAGGATCGAGCCATGACAACTTTCTTGAATGGATAGAAATTCATATTTGGCTTCATCAGAATATCTAAATTTAATTTTTACTTTCTTAATAAAAGAAACGCAAGTAAATTAGGAAAATAATTTAATGTCAATGATTTTGATTCTTACTTTTCGGGTGAAGGTGTGGATACTAATATTTAGATCACCATCTACTAACTTACTTTCTATTAAATTTTGCAACTAATCAATACATAAAGTAATAATTTTGAGTTGAATATTTGAGAGTTAATTAATTAATTGATTAAAATTTAATTTTAAAAAAGACTTCTAAATATCAGGTGTGATTTAATGTTTCAACGTAATTTTAATTATTCTTTTTCTTTTTAAATTTGTTATATATATTATTTACTTTTGTTAACAAAATATTTGATAATAAAAACTTTTGTTAATTTCAAAGTCTTATATTAGAAAAATAATAATATTTTTCTTTTTTCCTTCATAGCCTAGATGATTATTTATATAGAGTAGTTCTAAATCAAGAGTAAATTGTAAATATAATGAAAGTAATTCAAAAGTAAATCTTGAAATTAAATAAATAAAAGATAAAATAATAAATTAAGAAAAATAGTGAAAATACGATTGCCAAACGAGAAGTCTTTTAATGAAAGACAAAAAGTTCAAACAATATTTCTAATTATTTCCATGCTTTTAATACAGTATGGATTAACATATCTTTATATTATAAGTAATTGAATTAATTTTCTCATCATTGCCTGTTTATAATAAATTAAACTATTGCATCAAATTAATAACATTTATTTATATAAATATTATTTTTATTTTAATGATAAATATTATTTATATATAATTTTTAAATTGACACGACGCATACACGTACACTAAATTAGATTGAAACTCAATTAATACTAGACATTGTTTTGATGGTCCTGTTTTCAATGACAAATGTTTTCATTTCCTGTTTAAAAGTTGTTGAGTGTGTGTCAGAAAAATCCAAGAATAGGTTACTCCACTCCAAACTTTCCTTTTGATTTTGTGAACATCAAAACCACATTTATAATATGGTTTTTAGGTCAATGGGTCTATGAAAATCTTTAATTTTTGTCCTTTGGGTTTCTTTAGAATTTCTTTTTGTGAATCTAGATTTCTTGGGGTTTCTATTGATTATTTGTTCTTATTCTGATTTTCTTTTTATGTATCTACTTTTTCTGCATTTTAATTTTGATTATGTGAACTAAAGAAGGGTCTTTTTCTGCATTTTAGTTTTGCAGAAGATTAGTTCTTTGGAATGTAAAGATGGAGGAGAGCTCATGATTTGTATTTTTCCGAAAAAGAATCAATTTTATTTTGGAACAAACGAGCTTGTCTTGAATATAAAAAACTATATTTTTATTTTCTCCATGAAAACGTGGACATTTTTATTTTTTTCTGGGATGCATTCTCCAACTTTTGGTTCTTGAAATGGTGGGCAACATTTTGTCTTTCTCACAATCCTAGCTTTGTGGTCATATGTTATTTGTGGTGTCTTAATTTTTTTTTCAGAATTGTCCATTAGCCGACTCTTCAGAATTTCTCGATTATTAAAAAAAAATAGAAATGTTTTTGAATAATTTCATGTTGGAAGCTTCAGAAAATCAATGATATAAAGCAGTATATAGCCTAGAAATTAGCTAGGTAGTCTTTGTTTTGGTTTGGTATTCATGGAATTCCAGTTAATTGTTTCTTCTTCTTGGTCTAATACACATAAAGTACATGCATTAAACTAAATTGAGTAGGAGAACTAGAGAAAAAAATAATTTGTGCATTTCTAAGAAACATAGGGTAAAACCCCGCTACACAATACTAGGTGTTGCTTATCCTATCATATTTACTTGGATGAACCAAAATATTTTCCCTTTGATGAAAAGACACTATTAAAGGGATGATTCTAAGTTATACAGTAGTCGAAGTCCCTTGGTACCAAAAAATATTTGAATAAGTTTTATTGTTTAAGGTTTTGAAGTTAATTAAAATTATAACTATCAATCTTACTTATTTGTAATAGGTAAGGACTCATCATGACATAGTCTTCATTTATACAAGGAGACTACTTAGAACTCCTAATATTTACTACTTTAAAATTGACTAAAACTTTCTTTCTTAAATCTTTTTTTTAGAAGTATATTAGTTCATACTGTTTAGAGCTTTGATTTTTCAAATTCCTTCTAAATTCTAGAATTCTATAGTCCTTAAATAAAAGTCCTTATTTCGTTTGATTTCTTTTTCTAATTTGGAGACTTGAAGATAAAATCGTTTATACAATCATTTCGGAGATACTAATATTTTGGTTTTAAATATTCTTAAAATCAATTACTTAATACTTTATATTATACTAGCAAATTAGCCCGCGCGAAACGTACCGTCACAAGTAATCTAATTGAGTTTACAAATTTTAATATTAAAACTAATAAAATACTCTGAAATTATTAGTTTCTTTCAATAAAAAAATTTAGCATTATCAATTTATATCAAGAACTTCAATTAATGTAATATTTTCAAAGCCCAAGTTATCTTCAATAATATTTTTGGATTGTAACATTATTTCTTGATATAATTGGCTTGTCAATAGTGCTTGAACTCCCTAACTTGAATATTAAATCTATATTTATATCTATCTATCTATATTACGCTATCGATATCTATATTTATATTCTATATTACCTTTAAATCATGAACTTTAAAAACTAAAAGTTAGATTACTAAAATACCCGTAAGTAAGAAAATGTAACTTAAACCTACGCTACACACTCCTTCGCAAGAGTAGCCAATTCCAATGATCCTCAACAGATGCAACTCCTCGCTTCTCTCTTTCAAACCTTCAAACATAGAATGCACAAACGTCCTACTTCTACAACATACGATTAGCTAAATATGTTCGCGTAACCAATAGGCTTCTCAAGATGTTTTCATTGGAAAGTGACACCACTGAATCAAAGGCATCTACATTCAAATAGCTCAGTTATTTTTGGTGTTACTTTGAGTAATTCAAGAGTATTTTTCCAATAATTTTAGAGTGAACAATTTCTATTTTCAATTTCCTTTCATGTTTCCCAATTTGTGTAAAATCTTATTTGAAGTTCTCATTTACTATGATGGAAATAATATCACATTTGGGCAATCTTCAAAGTAACGCTGGACCACTTCGTTTCAAGAACATAAATTTGGAAATCTTTGATTGATCCATCGTTTAGTTACTTCCATCCACGGACTTTGTTGTTGGAAAAATAATTATTACACCCAGAATAATATTCACACTAAGTAGCAATTACAAGAAAGTAACAACACCAAATATCACAATGGAGTAAATATGATATAATAAGTTCGATGACAACTTGATAGCATCAAAAGACAACTATTTTTATACAACACACTATTTTATTTCACATAACTTACTATAATTTTACTCCCACACTATTTTTCTCACAAACTAAGAATAACTTGTGGAGTACTCTCTCTATTTTTGATGTTACTACAAATGAGCAAAAACTCTCATATTTATAGGAAAAATATTATCCCTATTTATGTCATCAATGACATCATAGCAAACCAATATTTCAAGCCTTGGTAGGTTTTTGGGTGAGATTTGGTTTGACAAAGATGGTGTCAAACTTATACCTAACTTCTTAGACTTTCTCTTGCCTAACAATTTTGACAAATCAAACTTATAGGTAAACTAATTCAAAATACTTTTGACATTGCTACAAACTTGTATCAATTGTTGACCTTAGCTCCCACAAATCTCTCCCTTAATTTTGATTTTGTAACACCTAGTAAAATTACCAAAATACCCCTAGAGGAGAGATGTTCCCATAAAGCATCTTCCCAAACTTCGATGCTAAATCCGAGACTGAGTATGCGATCAACATGAGAAATTGAGTGGGTAAGTGGTTTCGGTTGATTTTTAGAGCAATGGGATCAAAAGATAATTTTTCGAAGCGAAAACAAATTCCAGTAAGGGTGCGAGATAGGTGTGCGACATAGATAATTTTTAGAGCATGTACCTGCCGCGGAGCAACACTTAATTTTGTTTCAAAAATATTTTACGGGATTAGAAAACTCATTAAAAAAATTTTTGACTAAAATTCACTCCTGGGCACCCAGTCCGCGTCACGGACCCCATGTATCGGGCCGAATGTTTTTCAGTTTTTCGTGAGGGACATTCTAGACTTTTCTCAATCCCTCCTAAACTCAAAACATTATCTAAATAGGTCATTTTAAGAATAAAAAGGATTTTAAACCCCTTTCTATGTTCTTGAAAAAGACTGGGGCTAAAGAGAAGAGAAGAGGAGTGTACAATTGAGGAGTTCAAGGAGAGTTCTTGAGGATTAATTTCCCAAAGGCTTTACACCAGGTGTGTAAGGCTAAACTAAAGCATGTGATTGTTCTCCCATTTTCCCCATAGCTGGTAATAGAGGAGTTGAATGTCCATGAGTCTCCATACATGTTTTTTGAAATACTTTCTTGGTTATTTTCTTGAAATTTATATTTCTTACATGTATATTCATGTGTTATGATCATCACAAACTTGTTTTCTTGAATTGAATACTTTTCATGAGATATTGTATAAATCTTATATGTTAACTTTTGAAAGTATGCATGAATGAACTTAGGGATGGAGTCTAGAGCCTTGACTTGAGATTGCGGATTGTGATTATGATGTGAGCATGATGATAGGTTGATAGACCTTGATGGTCCATGAGTAGTCATAAATAAACTCTAATGAATTGTCTAATCGATTGTTCCCTAATGATTGGCCTAAGCCTTGAACTAGTGAATGAGAGTTGAGTTGATGAAATGATAAGAGTCTCTATAAGAATGATTGAGATGAAGAGTACCGCCACGATGTTGATTGAGATGATTTGATTGAGATGGATGAGCCTTATGAGTATCTAGTCTTGGAAGGAGTATTTAGCACAAAAATAAGTAAGCGTAAATCCAACTAGAACTCATTAACTACACTGCCAAGCGTAGATGAGGATTAGAACCATTACATTACGTTGAGCTTGCCTTTTGATTGGATGTCCCTGAAACAATAGAGGACTTGTTGATAGATGGATCCCTAGTGGATTCGATTCATTCTCTATCTGCAAAGTACAGAGTAGCTGTGGTAATATCAGCAGGATTATTGTACAATCATTGGCTCATCGGATAGGAGAAACTCCCAAAAAATTCTCACCTTGAGTACTCTGAGTTGAGTTGAGTTCCATTGAGTTGAATTGAATTGAATTGATTGATAAGGATTGATTGGTTGATGGGTCACTTGTCTACTCTTTATTCTTGCTTTAGATAGAAATTTGATATTCTGATTGAGTATTATTTTGTGTTGATGTTGTTTCTATATTATTCTACCTGTTTCTGTTTCACTCGACTATTTTACATACCAGTATATTACACATACTGATGTCCCATTTCGAACTGCATCATTTTATGATGCAGATGTAGGTACTAGAGGTTGTCAACAGTTACACCATTGAGGATCTAAGTAGTTCAGCTGACTTGGTGAGCCTCCCTTACTTCGGATGATCATTGCATTTATTTTCATCTTGCTTATTAGAGTTAGACTTGAGTAGCTTTATTTTATTTTGAGGTAGCCATGTGTATGTCATTGGCACCAATTGATGGTGATAGAGGCTTCAGAGACTAGAGTTGTGTATTGATGTTGAGACTTGTTGAGCTAACTTCTTTCAGAGTAGCCTATCTTATTTAAATTGTTTTGAGATATCAGATTGCCATTACTATATTTAGTCTTCCGCTGACTTGTAGAGTTTGTTGATGAATGAATGTGATGATCCCAAGTGGTTTGCTTAGGGACCAGCAATAGTCTCTGAGTGTCGGCCACGTCTAGGGTACCTTCTCGAGGTGTGACAAATTTTTCTTCTTTATTCTAAGGCTTGATCTCAATCTCTGAAAATCTTCAAACTTGAGAGGCTTTGTGAAGATATCCGCAATTTCATCGTGAGATTTCACATACTTGAGCTCTACCTCTTTCTTTATAATGCATTATTAGATAAAATGATATCTTATTTCTATATGCTTGCTTCGGTCATGATACACTAGATTCCTGGCAAGTGTTTGTGCAAATTTGTTGTCAACACAAACCATTGTGGCTTCAACTTGATGCAAATTGAGTTCCTTCAATAATCTCCTTAACCAAATAGCATGACAAGTACATGATGTTCCTGCCACATATTCAGCTTCACAAGTCGAGAGAGTAATAATGGATTATTTCTTTGAACTCCATGAAATAGCGAAGTCACCCAAGAAAAATACAAAACCAGATGTACTTTTTCTATCGCCAATATCTCCCGCATAATCACTATCACAATATCCCACAAGGTTAAAATCATCATAAAGGGAATAAATAGTCTAAGGTTGATCATACCTTTTAGGTAACGAAGAATTCTTCTAGCGACCTTCACGTGAGTAGAGGTAGGAGCTTCCATGAAGCGACTTACTACTCAATTGCAAAGAGTATATCAGGTCTAGCACATGTCAAGTACTTTAGACTTTCCACGAGACTTTTGAACAGAGTGGAATCCATCTTTTCTCTATCATCAAACTTTGACAATTTTGTTCCACTTCCATTAGGTTGTTCACAGAGTTAACAATTGAACATGCTGAACTTCTTCAAAATCTCTTTTGTATAAATTTCTTGAGATATGAAGATGCCTTCCTCTATTTGTTTCACTTTTAGACCCAAGTAATATGACATGAGCCCTATGTCCGTATTTCAAACTCAAGAGAATAGCTTTCTTGAAAGATTCAAACAAAACTGGATTATTATCCATCAGAATAAGGTCATCAGTATAAAGACAAACAATCAAAGTATCTATGTTAGTATGGACTTTAATGTAAAGAGCATATTCATGAAAGCAACGAGTAAATCCATTGTCTTGAAAGTACTTATCAATGCGACTATTCCACGCACATAGAGCTTGCATTAATCCATATGTCTGTCTTCAACCTCAACACCTTATGTTCATGACTTTTTCCCACAAAGCCTAATGGTTGCTCAATGTAGACTTCTTCTTCAAGTTATCCATTTAAGAATGCCGATTTAACATCTAGTTGATAGACTTTCCAACTTCATTTGAGTAACTAAAGAGATCAGCAAATGAATTGTCTCCATGCGAGTAATGGATGCATAGACTTCCTCAAAGTCAATGCCATGTTTTTTCTTGTAGACTTTTTCCACAAGCCTTGCCTTGTATCTCTCCACTTCTCCATAGGCATTTTTCTTCACTTTGTATACCCATTTGACTCCAATTGCTCGATGATTCTTGGGAAGAGTTGTTAACTTCTAAATGTTGTTCTTCTCTATTGATTGGATTTCTTTCTCCATAGATTTTCTCCACCTTTTGTCTGTAACAGCTTCATCAAAATGCATTGGTTCATTATCAACAAAGAGATAACACAAAAAATCAAAATTAATATCTTCATCTATGTTACTATAAAGTTCTTGGATACTCCTCGTCCTATGAGGCCTTTCACTTGAACTCTCTTGAGTGGATGGAAATACAATAATTATTTATGAAGGAGGTGGGGTTGCATCTTGTGTAGGTGTTATGATCTCCTATTCTTCTTCATCTCCAAAGTATAGAAGAAATCCTATGTTCTTTCTTCCTGAGCCTCCCAATTCCATGATGCTGCTTCATCAAATTCAACATCACGACTCACCACCATCTTGTTATTGTTTGGACTGTATAACTTGTAGCCTTTTGAACTTTCATCATAACCAAAAAACACATACTTGACATTTCGATCGTCAAGTTTAACTCTCCCTTGATGTGGAACATGAGCATATATAGGTTATGCTTACAAAGACTCTCAAGTGCTTGACACTTGGCTTTTTTCCACTCCATGCTTCTTGAGGCATTTGACCTCTCACATTTCTCATTGGAGTCCTGTTGCTCAAACAACCTTTACCAAAATAAGTTGGAGCAATTCGTCCACATACATCTGTATGAACAATTTGGAGTGGCTTAGTTATTCTTGATGTGGTCTCCTTCGGAAAACTCCTCCTTGCATGTTTACAAGAAGATAAGCTTCACACAACTGATTTGGATGGTTAATTAATGGAATTCCATCAACCATGTTCTTTTCTCCAATTGTTTTGAGTGCTTCAAAATTCAAGTTCCTAAATTGCATGTGCCAACACCATGAGTCATCTTGCACATTAGCTTTTAAACACTTTGCGTCAAGATCTTAAGATTCAAAGGGAACAACCTATTATTTGCCATATGCACTTTAGCAATTAATTTGTTACTTGAATCTCTAAGCCAAATATGCATATTCTTCATATGAATATCATATCCTTTTTCAAGAAGTTGACCCAAACTCAAGATATTACATCTCAATTTCGGCATATAGTAAACCTCATCAATCAATTTATCATCACCATCTTTACAGGATATTAGAATCGTACCTATTCCTTTAGTTTAGATCTTTGAGGTATCTCCAAAAGACACATTGCCTTTCACCGCCTTCTTTATCTCCAGAAACATGTCTTTGTGTCCACACATATGATTACTTGCTTTGTAAAGATATTATGAACTGCAATCATCTGTATCTTCCTCTTTAAGTGCCATTAGTGATGTTGATTCATCTTTGTATTTGTTGTTGTTAACAAGGTTAGCTTTTTCTTCAACATTACTATGGTATTCCTAAAAATAATATCCAAATTGATGACAATTATAACACTCAATTTTAGGTTTGTCATAGCTCATTTCAGTGGTACCTTGATAGGCTCCATGCCCTCTACCTCTTTGTTGTCCACGGCCATGGCCTCTAAATGAATGATGGTTCTTATCGTCATTGTTATATTTTTTTAATGTAACTTCTTCCTCTTCCACGGCCTCCACGACCACCATGGCCTTGCCATTGTCTATTTTTTCCAGAACTTGTTTCACCTTCAAAATTTTTGAAGGATGTCAGAGTCTCAAGAAGTTGTTCTAGTCGTTCTTCTTTTCTCATTTTCATTTTTTCTTCATGGGCTTGTAAAGAACCTTCTATTTGCTCTACCGTCATAGAATCTAAATTTTTAGATTCGTCAATAGCACATACACATAATCAAATTTAGGTGTTAAAGAGCAAAGTAACTTTTCTACCACACGCATAACATCTAATTCCTCCCCGTACCTTCTTAGTTGATTCACAACTTCCATCCCTCTTGAATAAAAATCCAAAATGGATTCAAATTCTTTCATTTTAAAACTTCAAAATCAGCCCTTAAAGTTTGAAGTTTTATCTTCTTTACTTCAAACTCCTTGGAGAGAATTTTGTAAACTCTCCCAAGCTTCTTTGAGGTGGTTGCATCAGTCACCTTATCAAACATGCAATCATCCAAACATTGATGGATGATAATGAGTTCTTGTTGATCTTTCTTTCTTGTCTTTAACAAGACCTCTTCTTCATTTTGGGACAAAGTTTCTTCATTAACAGGTTCTGTACATTCTTTGTCTACAATGTCCTAAATATCTTGAGAGCCAAGAATAGTTTTCATTCGTAAACACCATTTTCATAAGTTTCTCTTGTGACACGAGAGTACTGAAAGGATAGTGTGCTATTATTTGTCATGGCTCTGATACTGCATTGTTTGGAAAAATAATATTCATGCCCAGAATAATATTCACGCTAAGTAGCAATTACAAGAGAGTAACGACACAAAATATCACAATGGAGTAAATGTAATATAATAAGTTTGATGACAACATGATAGTTTCAAAAGACAACTAGTTTTAGATACAACACACTTTATTATTTCACACAACTTACTACAAGTTTAGTCTCACACTATTTTTCTCACAAACTAAGAATAGCTTGTAGATTACTCTCTCTTCTTTCTATTGCTCTCTCTATTTTTTGTGTTACTACAAATTACCAAAAACTCTCATATTTATAGGAAAACATTTACCCCTATTTCTGTCATCAATGACATTATAACAAACCAATATTTGCAAATTTTGGTAGGCTTGTAAGTGAGATTTGGTTTGACAAAGATGGTGTCAAACTTATACCTAACTTCTTAAAGTTTCCCTTGCGTAACAATTTTGACAAATCAAACTTGCAGGTAAACTAATTTAAAGTACTTTTGACATTGTTACAAACTTGTAGCAATTGATGACTTTAGTTCCAATATTCGTTGAACTTTATTGTCACGCCTCGAGAGAGTACCCTTGGCGTGGCTGACACTTGAAGAACCATTGTTGGTTCCCCAAAAAAATCACCTGGCCTCATCATCACATCAACTTGATGGTGGAAGAAATTACTCAAATAGAATAAGGCAGCATCACGATAATCATAACTCCACTAACTCATAGTTTCCAGTGAATAGGTTAGAAATACAAAATACTCAACAATTGCTCTACTCAATTCCTATGAAGGCTCTACTCAAGAATCTAGATGGTACAATGACAGAACATGGGTACCCAAATCAAAGAAAGAAAATACTATATCAAAGTAGAAGATAAAAGAGCAAAGAAAATACTATATCAAAGTAGAAGATAAAAGAGCTCCTCTTAAAAAGCAAGGAGGGCTAACAAACTCTGGGGAATACACTGAATCGGACCTAAACAATGCGCGGTCTGAAGTCCACTATCACTTGTATCTTCATCATGAAACGATGCAGGTCAAAATAGATACCAGTACATGAAATATACTGATATGTAAAATAGCTTAGAAAATAAATCTCAACTCACTCGCCTCAACTCAACAACTCATGCTCAATCAGTACATGCAAGTTTAAAAGTAAATCGTGCTTTTAAAGTAGACTAAGTAAACATAATGGCATGCTGAATCAGTGCCTGCTTAGGAGTTCTCTAAACCAACATCCAATCCCATCATCTTTATTTTGGGGATGCACAACGAAGGTGACGTCATCGCCACACTCATCCTAAACTTTCCACGGTAAACGATGATCAACTCTCTCATGGATCCATAGTAAATGTCTAACTTTTGGGACATGAGTCACCAAAACATGTTGTACGACTATCCTATGCTAGTAACGTAGTTCTATGGGTTAGAATAGTTATTTACTCGCTTCCAGCTCGAAGCTTAATACTCCTCCCAAGATTAAAACATTCTTAACACATCAATCAACTCAATACTCAATGCTCGGTCAATCGACTCAAACCATAACCTAATTTGGTTAACTCATCTCAACTCATCTCAGTTATTCATCAACTTATTCAATAAATGAAGATAATTAAACTCGATTCGGAGTCAAACAGTCATTCAGACTCAGTCAAGTAGACTCATCATGGAATATAAGAAAGATTCATGACAATATATGTGACTAGGTTCAATATGTTTTTCATGCTCGACAATGCTCAAGTTACTCAACTCATACAATCAACCTAAAACTCAAACCACAACTCTATCCATGCATAGGTTTTATAAAGATCATTCAATTTAGGATTCATACTATAAAATATAAAATAAATATGTCAATCTCATATCATTGATCATGCAATGCAACAATTATCTCATATAACATCATAAGAGCTCATGATAAACACAGGGATTTAATAATTAGATGGTAGAATTTTCAAAACTCAAATCTTGTCTTCAACTTCGACACAAATAGTTTGAAGGGGCATGTGAAAGAATATAGTTCCACACTTTAGTAAGCCTTACATACCTAGGAATAGAATAAATGAACAAAATCTAGTCGATTCTAATGTTAGAATTAGGAACTCTCGCTCTTCTCCCTCCTCTAGTATTCTCAAGAAATCCCTAAGCGTGAAGAATAGTGAAAATACACTTAGGGTTTTGTTTCAGGACTTAAATTAAGTCCAAAACATCCAAGGGTTTAATTATAAGGGGCGAGAATAGACAAAATTACCCCTCCTAAAAACTATCATCTAAGTGCAAGACCTCATCTATGGGCCATAGACTATTCTACGAGCCGTAGTTGACCTCTCGTAAACAAGGAATCCTAAAATTTGAGTTACTGAAATTTGTCACAAAACCACTTCTACGAGCCGCAAACATTCTATAGGCCATCTAATAACCCATAACTCATGATACTGAAAAGTTGATATTTGAACCACCAATTCAGAAACTAATCTATGGGTTGTGGAATACTTTACAGGTTATATGTTATCTCGTATATAGGCCTCAAACTTAGAAAATTTCACCAAGTCATCTAGGGGGTTTATGAGACCTCCTCTATAGGTTATAGATCTGTCTGCAGGCCATATATAGCCCCTGTGGATCCTTCTTCAACAACTTTTTTTTCTTGGTCATTTTCTCTGTTTTCTCTGTGAATCTACTTAGACTGGGTGGAAAGAATTAGGGGGTGTTACATTTTCTCTCCATTGGGATCGTTTGTCCTGGAATGAAGAGAAGTCTAGGGAATTTAGTTAAGGAGAAAATTTCCCTATGGAATCTAACCATCAACAACTCTTATCTCACTCATGCAATCAATTAGTCAAGAAACTCAGCAAGTAAAATAATTAAACAATCAAAAGATTAATTCAATCCTTACTCGGACTCTAGAGCTCCATCATTTATCAAACTCAGGAGGGAAGGAGAACTCAAAAAATAGAAAAATCAAGAATTTAGAAGGAATTCATAAACATCAACTCTCTTATCATCAATAGGCATGAATAAATAAGGATACTTGGACTTCATGTTCTCTTCCGCCTTCCATGTAGCTTCTTCTACAATTGGTTCCCCCACAATACGCTGACAATCAAGGATTTGAACAGGAATCTCCTCATAACTTAGATTTTATTTCATTCCAATACTCTCAATAGGCACAACCAACTGTGGGTCTCCTGAGCACTTCTTAAGCATGGAAATATGGAAGACTGGGTGAATGGCAGCAAGCTCTGATGGTAGTTCTAACTCATAAGCCACATTGCCCACTCTTCTCATGATTTAATACGAGCTAATGTATCTCAGACTCAGTTTCCCTTTCTATCCAAATCTCATCACACCCTTCATGGGTGACACTTTCAAGTATAGCCATTCATCAACCTCAAACTCTAAGTCTCTCCTTCTAATATTAGTGTAGGATTTCTGTCGACTTTGTGCAGTCCTCAACCTTTCTCGAATAATATTCACCTTGTCCATAGCTTAGTGAAAAAAGTATGGTCCAATAAAGTATGGTCCAATCAACTCTGCTTCACTTACCTTAAACTATCCAATCGGTGACCTACACCTCCTCCCATAAAGTGCCTCATATAGGGCCATTTGAATGCTCGAATAGAAGCTGTTGTTGTAAGCAAACTCAATCAAAGGCAAGCGGCCATCCCAATTACCTTTAAAGTCAATGGCATAAGCTCTTTACATATCCTCCAAGGTCAGAATAGTACCCTTGGCTTGGCCATCCGTATGTTGGTGAAAAGCAGTGCTAAGGTGCAGCTTCATACCCAAACCCTTCTGAAATGATCTCAAAAATTGGGCGGTGAATTGAGCTACTCTATCTGGGATGGTAGACAAAGGGACTCCATGATGTAAAACAATCTCCTTTATGTATAGTTAGGTATAATCCTCTGCAGTGCCAATTTTCTTGACTGCTAAGAAGTATGCAGATTTTGTCGTCCGATCAACTATCACACAAATTGGATCATGCTATTTGCGGGACCTCAGTAAGCCTGTGACGAAATTCGTGTTAATCCTCTCCCACTTCCACTCTGGAATCTCAATGTTTTGGGCTATTCCACGTGACCTTTCGTGCTCAACTTTAACTTGTTAGCAATTAGGGCACATGGAAACAAACTCAGCAATATCTTTCTTCATTCCATTCCCCCAGTAGACTTTTCTCAAGTCATGGTACATCTTGGCTGACCTTGGATGAATGAAATATCTGGAACTGTGGGCCTCTGCCATGATCCTCCCTCGAACATCATCAATATTTGGAACACACATCTGACTTGATACCTTAATACCCCATCTCCCCCTTTGGTGAAAACCATCACTTTCTGCTTTTACACATCCCCCTTCAATTATAATAGAATAAGATCTTAATCTTATTTCTCTTCATCTTCACTACTAGAGATGATGCAAACCCATTATGCACAAGGACTCCTCTTTCGCCTGATTCATCTAATTGAACTCCCAATAGTGCTAGTCAGCGAACCTCTTTATCTAACTCCCTTTTCTCCTCCTTCATATGGGTAGTGCTTCCCATAGATAACCTGTTAAGAGCATCAACAACCACATTAGCTTTACCTAGATGGTAAAGGATGCTCATGTCATAGTCTTTGAGTAACTTAAACCATCTCATCTGCCTCAGATTAAGCTCCTTCTGGGTGGAGACATATTGCAGGATCTTGTAGTTTGTAAATACATCAAGATGTGCTCTATAAAAATAGTGGCACCATAGCTTGAGAGAAAGCACCACTGCTACCAAATCCAAGTCATGAGTGGGATAGTTCTTCTCATGCACTTTAAGTTTTCTAGAAGCATAGGGCATAACTTTCCCTATGTCTCGCCCCGAGCCTACACCCTAGACGTAACTGGCACCCAAAACCATTGCTGGTCCCAAGAGAACCACTTGGCCTAGCTACTTACTCATTGGAACAATTAAATGATTGTTGTAAGGCTTTAAATAACATGCAAGGACTATCAATCTGTCTGAATGAACTATAAAGAGAAACAATTCAATAAATAAATTAATTAAACCAGAGCTGAAGTATCTGACATGTAGTATATGGAACCTCTACTAAAATAGTCTGAAACTACTATCACGACAGGCCCACGGTGTCCACAACTGAAAATAACTACTAGAAAGGAAATCATAAGCAATAACTCTAAGCCTCTGGATGAGAAGAGGCCTCACCGATATCTGAATGGGGGGTCTGGTCCTCAACAAAGTGGCTGCTGAGGGACTCTGTCACCTACGTCTGCATTATAAAATAATGCATGTCCTAAGGATGTTAGTACGTAGAATGTACGATATATTAAATGGCCAAAATGAAACTCAAGATAATGTAATATTTCTCAAAATACATAAATATATCTTAGAATGAAGTAACATAATGATGAGTACTCTGTATGCTGAAAAACATGCTAAAAACTGGTATGTAAAACATATCTTACTTAACTTGGGGAGTTTCTCTAACTGACAACCAGCACTATGAGCTTCGTGGTGATACAGCATGTTGCCCACGCTGCTAAAGCCGTCCCATACTTTTCCGGGGCAGGGGATGAAAGACTAGGGGAGTGGAGCCATCCCAAAATTGGGTCATCTCAGTGGCAATTAAGGAGTTGCACCTAGGTATAATCCTGACCTATGCTGGTTATGTAGTTTATGAGTTCAAGTTATTAATTCTACTCTCACTCATATCATGCTCAATACTACACCTAAAATCTCTTTCATAATGCTCATAACTTAAGGAAAAAGAGTTCTCAAAATATCCTTGATCTTTTGGGGACTTAATCCAACTTAGTTTTTCTTAACTTCTCTTACCTTGACTCTTTTCTTTGACAAAAAATGGTATCATCAGAAGTATCTCAAAATATAAATGCATTACTCAGCTATCTTGCAATTTCCAAAACTTTAATACTTCTTAGACTTAACTCAAACTATAAACTATAACTTTTCATGAAATAGATATAGGGTTCTCATAATTTCAACCATCATTGTAATTCTTGAATCAATATCTTAATTAGAAAGAAATTATCGTAAAGAAATCATAATCATTATCAATAAATAATGCATGAGCAAATCTTCAATGAAATTGGCCCAAAAATATGGGGGAACTTTGATTCAAACGGGTAATCTGGAACTTTGACTGGAAACTAGTAATTTAAGTTTCAAAATAGCTGGAGGATAACTTTTGGATAGCCTTACATACCTAGGAATTCAAATTCTTGAAAAGATTGGGGAAGATTTCTTGAAGCCCTAATTTTTCTTGGGAGACTACGCCTAAATTCTTAGAACTTTTCTAAGATTTAGAGAATAGGGATAGTGTTTTTAGAAATGAATCGAGTGAAAACCGACTAATAAATGTATTTTGAGACTAAAAGTCAATTGAAAAATGACCAAGACGCCCTCCCAAAACAAAAGAAGCTTTTTCCCACTTTTTACACATGTTTGAGTCGCGCCAGGGGTGCAGGCGTGTGTTATTTCGCAAATTTTTCTGAGATTTCAGCTTTCGTCGAAAAAAAGAAAAAACGAAGTATGGTTCCACATCCCTGGCATGTCACACCTTGGGTGCGGAAACTTCACTGTCCGGAATTAATTAGCAAAAATTTTAGTTTGCCGCGGTTGCTCTAAAATTTAGTCGAGACCATTTTCTCACTCAATTTTTCGTGTTGATCGCAAATCCGGTCTCGGATTTGTGAATAAAGCATGGGAAGATGCATTACATGCATGGTCAATTCTAGGGGTATTTTGGTTTTTTCACTAGGTGTCACACCCTATCTACATCAACACACATCTCAATCCCACTTTTGAAGCATCGCAGTAGATGATAAACCCATCCATTCTATCTGGCAAGGTCAACACCAGAGCAATAGTTAACGTCGTCTTCAGCTACTGAAAACTCCTCTCACACTCATAAGACTATAGAAACTTGACCTCATTCTGAGTTAGTCTAGTTAATAGTGTGGATATGGAAGAAAACCCATCAACAAACCTACGATAGTAGCTAACCAATCCCAAAAAAATCCTTATATCAGTTGATGAGGTTGGACTAGGCCAGTTCTTAACCGCCTTGATCTTTCGGGTGTCTACTCGTATTCCTTCTTCAGAAACGACGTGGCCTTAGAAACCCACAGATTTGAGCCAACACTCACACTTTGAAAGCTTTGCTTCTAATTTTTACTATCCCTGAGCATCTATAAAGTGATTTTGAGGTGATTGGCTTGCTTCTCCTCATTTCTGGAATACACCAAAATATCATCAATAAACACGATCACGAACATGCCAAAATACTTTCTGAATACTTTGTTAGTCAGATCCATAAAGGCGGTAGGTGCATTTGCTAACCCAAACGACATCACCAAGAACTTGAAATGACCATATTGTGTTTGAAAAGTCATCTTCAAAATGTCACATTCTCTCACTTTCAATTAGTGATAGCTTGATCTGAGGTCTATCTTAGAGAAAATAGTGGCACCCTGAAGTTGGTCAAACAAGTCGTCGTTTCTCGGAAAGGGATAGTTATTCTTGATTGTCAACTTATTCAATTTGTGATAATCAATACACATCCTAAGGGAACCATCCTTATTTCACACGAACAAGATTGGATCACCCCATGAAGAGACACTCAGCCTAATAAATCCCTTCTCTAGTAAATCCCTCAACTGCTCCTAACTCTTTTAACTCTGTAGGGGCCATTCTATATGGAGGAACAGAAATAGGTTGGGTCTCAGGAAGAACATCAAATCCGAAATCGATCTCCCTATCAGGAGGGACTCCGGGCAGAACCTCAAGAAATACATCAAGAAACTCGCTCACGATTGGGACAGACTCAAGAGTGGGGGGGGGCTCAACATCGTCAGACTTGACTAGCATGAGGTGGTAGATACATCCTTTAGAGATCAATCATCGGGCCTTGAGGTAAGAAATAAACCTACCCTTAGGTACAACAAAATCTCTCTTCCACTCAATAACAGGCTCATTAAAAATAGGAATTTGATAGTCCAAGTTCGACAATCGACAGAGGCATAGCTGGAGTGGAGCTAGTCCATACCAAGGATTATATCGAAATTGACCATCTCTAACTCAATCAAACCGACATGAGTATCCCTATGATAGATGGATATTACACAATCTCTATAGATTCTCTCAGCTTGAATAAACTCACCAATAGGAGTAGAAATAGAAAATGGCTTAAGAAAGCACTCAGGAAGCATCTCGAATCTACAAGCCACATATGGTGTCATAAAAGAACAAGTTGCGCCCAGATCAAGTAAAGCATAGCAAGGAAAGGTAAAGAATTGAACCATACCCATCACAACATCTGGTGCAACCTCTTTGTCCTATTGGTTCCTCATCGCATATAGACGATTTGTCCCACCACCTGCCCCTAGTGCAACACCTCTCTAGTTTCTCCTCGCTATGTGGTGTTGTGATAGAAGAGTTGTCCTTATTACCCTATATCGAAAACTCCCTCTGAAAATGGCCCGACTGGCCACACTTGTACCTAGCAACCATTCCCTCCATCTTTACATTCTCCCAGATACATCTTGCCACATTTTCCACAAGGTGGCTTCCCTTTAGGGCCAAGAGTCCCACTTGCTTGAGACTGTGCACCTTGTGCCCTAAAGTTTGGATGACCTTGGGACTTGTGATCATACTTGTTGCTCGGGGTTGGTGCACTGGCTAAAGATGGTGTATAGCTAGAGGGCTATTTTTGGAAATAAGACTTATCTCCCTTACCCTGCTTGGTCTGATTGGGCTTAGGTCCTGCTAACTTGGCCTTCTTACTCAGATGTTCTTCTTTGTCTTTCTTCTTATCCTCCTCAATTTGATGGACATAAACCATAATTCTAGAGATATGCATACCTGGGATCAGCATTGCTGTCTTGTACTCCCTCTTCACATGCCTACCCAACCCAGATATGAATTTCCTTATCCTCCCTCTCATGTCCTGGACCACCTCTGGAAATTCCTACATAAGTGGATAAATTTCAGGTTGTACTCTTTAACAATTAGCCCCTCTTGTTTGAGATGCACAAACTTCTCTACCTTTGCCTCTCTCAACTCCTGAGGAAAGAAGTGATCGAGGATGATACTCTCGAACTCATCCCAAGTAGTGGGCTCAGAATCCTCACCTCAACTCTCTTCCCACTGATTGTACCTAACATTAGCAACATCCTTGATCTGACAGGCAGCAGCTCACTCCCTCAATCTTGGTCACATGCATAGTTTTCAGCACCTTCCACATCTCATCAATTAAGTTCTGAGGGTCCTCCTCAACCTTTGACCCTGTGTAGATAGGTGGATTCATCCTTAAAAAATCTCTTAGACTGGTGGCAATCGTTGGATCTTGAGAGCTAGAACTAGGAGTCTCAGAGCCCTGGTTCCTACTCTGGGTAGCTATGAACTGTGTGAGTATAGGGATAGTTCCTCTGAATCAGCCTCTGTAATAGGAGCAATAGGTATCTAAGGAACACGAATGGCTCTAGCCGGTTGACCTCGACCCTTCGTTTCCATCTGAGGAGGCACCTTTAAAGTGGGGTTCTTAGCATGGCTGGCTGAAGCATTCCTTTGGGTCATGGTATGTTAGGAGGTATGATCTGCAAGCGCGTAATGCACAAGTTAGAAGAGAGCTTTGTAGAGTTTTAACTCTTATCACACGAAATCAGAATACAAGAAAGTGTAACAATTCTTGAGGTCCTACAGCCTCCCGCTTAAGAAGTGTGGTGCACAACACACCCATAAAAAGGACTCTACTAGACACGACTTCATAGACTCCCTAGGACTCTTGAACTCTGTGCTCTAATACCAAGTTTGTCATGCCCCAGGAGGGTACCCTTGGTGTGGACGGCACTTGAAGGACCATTGTTGGTTCCCCAAGAGAACCATCTAGTCTCATCGTCACATCGACTTCAAAGTGGAAGAAATTACTCAAATAGAATAAGACATCATCAAGATAATCATAACTCTACTAACTCATAGTTTCTAGTGAATAAGTTAGAAATACAAAATACTCAACAAATCCTTTACTCAATATCTATGAAGCCTCTACTCAACAATCTAGATGGTACCATGACTAGCCATGGGTACCCAAATCAAAGAAAGAAAATACTAGATCAAATCAGAAGATAAAAGGGCTCCTCCGGGAAGCAAGGAGGGTTCACAAACTCTGGGAATGTCGTGAATCGGACCTCAACGATATGCGGGCAGAAGTCCTCTATCACCTACATCTGCATCATAAAATGATGCATGTCCAAATGAACATTAGTACATAGAATATACTGGTATTAAAATAGCTCAAAAAATAAAGCTCAACTCACTCACCTCAACTCGACAACTCATGTTCAACTTAATACACACAAGTTTTAAAGTAAATCATGCTTTTAAAGTACAATCAGTAGAAGTAGACTCACTAAAACAATATCATGCTCTATCAGTGCTTTCTTAGGATTTTCTCTTAATAGACATCTAGTCCTATCACCTTTATTTTGGTGATGCACAATGAAGGCGACGTCATTGCCACGCCCATTCTAAACTTACCATGGTAAAGGACTATCAGCTCTCTCATGGATGCATAGTAAATGTCCAACTTTTGGGACATGAATTGCCAAAACGTGTTGTACGATTATACTACACTGGCAATGTAGTTCTGTGGGATAGAGTAGTTATTTACTCGCTCCCAGCTTGATTCTCAATACTCCTCCTAAGACTAAAATATGCTCAATTCATCAATCAACTCAATCCTTAGTGCTCATTCAATCGACTTAAACCTCAACCCCATTAGGCTATCTCATCTCCGCTCATCTCAGTTACTCATCAAATCAGTCAATAAATGAAGACAATTAAACTCGACTCCGACTCATACAATCATTCAGACTCACTCAAGTAGACTCATCGTGCAATGCAAGTAAGATTCATGATAATATATGTGACTAGGTTCAATATGCTTTTCATTCTCGGCAATGCTCAAGTTACTCAACTCATAAAATCAACATCAAACTGAAACCTCAACTCAATCCATGAATAGGTTTTATAAAGATCATTCAATTTAGGGTTCATACGATCAAATATAAAATACATATATCAATGTAATACCGATGATCATGCGACACAACAATTATCTCATATAACATCATATGACCTCATGATAAATGCAGAGATTTAATAATTGGAGGGTAGAATTTTCAAAACTCAATGCTTGTCTCAACTTTGACACAAATAGGTGGAAGCGGCATGTGAACGAACGTAGTTCCACACTTTAGTAAGCCTTACATATCTGGAAATAGAAGAAACAATCAAACTACAGTTGATCCTCGTGTTAGAATTAGGAACTCTTGCTCTTCTCCCTACTCTGGTGTTCTCAAGAATCCCTAAGCATGAAGAATAGTGAAAATACACAATTTGTTTCAGGACTTAAATTAAGTCCAAAATGTCCAAGGGTTTAATTAAAAGGGATAGGAATAGACAAAATTACCCCTCTTAAAAAACTGTCGTCTGAGTCTACGAGACCTCATCTACATGTCGTACAGTATTCTACAAGTCGTATAGTATTCTACGAGCCGTAGATGACCTCTCATAAGCAAGGGGTCCTGAAATTTGAGTTACTGGAATTTATCACGAAACCTCTTCTACGAGCCGTAAAATATTCTACGGGCTGTCTGATAAAACTTGTAACTTAAGATACTGAAAAGTTGATATTTTGACTACCAATTCACGAAGTCAATCTGTGCGCCATGGAATACTTTACGAGCCTTATATTATCTCGAATATAGACTTCAGACTTAGAATTTTTCACCAAGTCATCTGGGGTGTTTATGAAACCTCTTCGATGGGCCGCAGATGGCCCTCATGTATCGTTCTTAAGCAGCTTTTTTTCTCAGTCATTTTCTCTGTGCATCTACTTAGACTGGGTGGAAAGAATTAGGGGGTATTACACTTATACAGTTATCCCTCTATGTTATGACTTCATTCTTCACTTTAAATGTTTTCTATCTTCGATTCTCTTTCTCCAATTTTCCAATGTTATGAATATGTTGTAGGTCCTACTAGACGAACTGAAAGACTAGGAAAAGAAATCGAAAAGCGGAAAGCTATGTAAACATTTAAGATAGTTACACCACTTGGAGTTCCGATGGTAATTGCCTCATAATACACGTCTGATAGTTTGTTTTACTTTTGTTGACGTTTACAGTATACCTACCTTGATGAATTCACTTTCCACTTTACTAGATTGGTCTACCCTATTATATATGTGTATACTTATGAAGCCTCTTCATGCTTTACTTTTCAGGCACCTCCATTAGAGAAGCCCCATCGACTGCAGGCTTCATCTGAACAGTTTACAGGCAGATTCTCTTTATTGTGTGTGGTTATTTTCATCTAAATTCTTTTGTGTTTCCACATGAAAACTGACAGTCAACTAAAAACATATGATGACTCTCTTTTGCCCTGTTAGATTTTTCTTGATTCATCATCCCTAAGCAATTTTGTTACTATATGTGGATGAATATTAACACTGTAATTTCATAAAAATTAACTTTCAGTTAAGATTTCGGGATAGATATTCTTTGTTTCTACCTTTTGGTACATAGGTGAATACCTGAAGGAAAAAGTCATCTAATTTTGTGAACAAAAACTGATTAACAATTAATATTGCTATTTAATTTTTCTCCTTATGAGCGATAATTTTTACTTATGAGTAAAATACCAATATGATGAACAGATTACTTCTTTACTTTCACAGTTAGAAGAAACAGCTCATTAGTGTTGATATGTTAGGTTATGTTACTTGTCCACATATAAAATTCTAAATCTATATCCTATTTGATGTCTAACATCTTTGTGCTTTGCTGATTAGGTTGTTCAAACGATGACTTTTTAATACTTAAACAGAAGTGTTGTTCTTAAAGCTAGGGATCGTAAGCGTTGGGGGACTATCCTTAAGGATCAATGATTTATCCAACTCCTGTATCCATAGTCATATATAAAGGGCTTATTTTGTTTTCTTAATTCTTTTACGATGAAGTTCTCTTTTGCTGAGAGGAAGCTTTTGTTGAAAATTAAACCAAATTCATTAAAGAAGATTGAAAGACTCAAAAAATTAAATAAAGGAGGATGAACCTAGTCCAAGATACATGTATCTAATCAAAAGTCTCTTTGTTCTATGACTATACAAGTTTTATGTTTATTTCTTTGGAAGTGAAAAAGTTTTATTTAGCATATAAATTGGTGCATCTTGTTTTTTTAAGAAGCAAGAAAAGTAAATAAAAGTGCTAAGTTCAAAAATTTCTTTTCCTCTCCTTCTTGTGTGAGACAATTGTGTGAGTATATTCAGCTGTGCGCTTAACATTTGGTATAAAAGCCTATGGCGAGTGTAACCAATAATATGTCGCTGCCCCGATTGATGAAGGTGAATTACGAGAATAGGAGCATCCAAGTGAAAGCTCTTCTCGGTTCAATGGATTGTTGGGAGGTAGTTCAAGAAGGTTTCGTAGAACCAGAAACTACCGCAGGATACTCGGCGGCTCAAAGTAAGGCGTTGAAAGAGAGGCGATCAAAAGATAAGACAGCTTTGTACATGTTGTTCCGAGCTATTGATGAGTCTGGCTTTGAGAAGATTGCCGGTATGGAAACTTCAAAAGAAGTATGGGACATCTTGGAGACTGCGTACAAAGGAGCTGATAGAGTTAAATAAGTTTGTCTCCAAACTCTTCGTGGTGAGTTGGAAGGTATGAAGATGAAGGAGTCCGAAGGAGTATTCGAATACATCACGTGTGTTCAAACCGTGGTGAATCAATTAAATTGAGACAGAGAAAAGTTGTCCGATGCACGAGTTGTGGAGAAGATTCTAAGGTCGTTAACCGATAATTTCGAGAATGTTGTATGTGCAATAGAAGAATCAAAGGATCTAGCAATGCTCATCGTCGACGAGCTTGCTGGTTCCCTGGTGGCGCATGAACACTGTAAGAAGAGGAAGGGAGAAGACACTAGAGCAAGCACTTCAAGCAAAGCTGACCATTCAAGATGAGAAGGAGCAAAAGCGAGACCATGTGCAAAATCGAGCATCAACTCTTGATCGAGGTCGAGGCCGAGGTTGATTCCAAGGAAGAGGACATTGACTAAGTAGAGGAAACTCTCATCAAAATGATGATCAATCCCAAAATCAAAGAAGTGTTCGTGGTCGAGGAAGAAATCAGCCAAATCCACGGTATGACAAATCTAAAGTT
>JAOTQR010090453.1:0-33074 GCA_025774065.1 Solanum ossicruentum
TGTTGTCTGGGAGCTGCTGAGTTTTCCTTGCAGGTGCGGTTAGTCCGTATTACAAAGGAAACTCTGCCGAAATTTCGATAGAATTATTGGACTTTAGTATGTAGTGTTGGAATTTAATAGTGGTCTAAGTGCCTAATCGACACTAGTCATGGCCCGGGGTTTGGGTTGTGACAATCAGCTTGGGATGCCTCGGTATTCTGTGTGAAGAAGAAGGATGGGTCCCTTAGAATGTACATTGACTACCGGCAACTCAATAGGGTCACCATCAAGAATAGATATCCTTTTCCAAGTATTGATGACTTGTTTGGCCAATTGCAGGGGGCTAACTTCTTCTTAAAGATTGATCTTCAGTCCGGGTATCATCAAGTGAGGGTGAGGGAGTGCGACATTCCTAAGACGGCCTTCCGGACTAAATATGGGTATTGTGAGTTTGTTGTGATGTCATTTGGGTTGACCAATGCACCAGCCATCTTCATGGACCTAATGAATAGAGTCTTCAAACCTTACCTTGATTCCTTTGTTGTGGTCTTCATTGATGATATTTTGATCTATTCATATAGTAAGGAGGAGCATATAGGTCATTTGAGGGTTGTGTTGCAAAGATTGAGGGAGGAAAATTGTATGCCAAATATGATATGTGTGAATTTTGGTTGAAGGAGGTTGCATTCTTGGGTCATGCAGTGTCGGGGGATGGTATAAAAGTGGATCCTAAGAAAATCGACCTGATTAGGAATTGGCCTAGACCATTGACTCCATCGGATATTAGGAGTTTCTTGGGCCTAGCGGGTTACTATATAAGTTTTGTGAAGATTCTCCTCCATCACTTCCCCTATGAAAAAATTGACCCAAAAGAAGGTTAAGTTTGTGTGAAACAACGAATATGAGAGGAGCTTCCAAACATTGAAGGATAGCTTGTGTCCACTCCTATATTGTCACTACCGGATGGGCTTGAGGGTTTTGTTGTGTATTGTGATGCATCTAAATTTGGTTTGGGGTGTGTGCTAATGCAAAATGGTAAGGTCATAGCCTATACTTCTAACCAACTCAAGGTACATGGAAAGAACTACCCTACCCATGATCCAGAGTTAGCCGCTGTTGTGTTTACATTAAAGATTTGGCGTTCTTATTTGTATAGGGTACATGTTGATGTCTTCACCGATCATAAGAGCCCCAATATGTCTTCACTCAAAAAGATTTCAACTTGAGACAAAGGAAATGGTTAGAACTTCTTAAAGACTACAACATGAGTGTGTACTATCATCTGGGTAAGGCAAATGTGGTGACGGATGCCTTGAGTAGGGTGTCTATGGGTAGCCTAGCCTAAGTTATGGTAGTGATAGGGATATGACTGGGGAGGTGCATCAATTGGCTAGATTGGGGGTTAGGTTGGAGGAAGTTGGTGATGATGGTGTGGTTGTTATGGATAGGTCTAAGTCTTCATTGGTTAATGAGGTGATAACAAAACAAGACCTTGACGTCTCCTTGCTTGAATTGAAGGCCTTAGTGAAAAAGGGCAAAGTAGATGTTTTCTCCCAAGGGGGAGATGGGGCCCTTAGGTACCAAGGTAGGTTATGTGTGTCTTGTGTTGATGGTTTGACGGAGATGTTCCTTGATGAGGCTCATAATTTTTCTTATTCTATCCACCTCGGTTCAACCAAAATGTATAGGGACTTGAGGGATGTGTATTGGTGGGGAGGCATGAAGAGGGACATCGCTAAATTCGTTTTCAGTTCCCATAGTTGTCAACAAGTCAAAGCCGAACATCAAAGGTTAGGTAGCCTAACCCAAGACATAGAGATTCCTACTTGGAAGTGGGAGGTGATTAATATGAATTTTGTGGTTGGGTTACCCAAGACTAGAAAAGATTTTGATTCCATTTGGGTGGTAGTTGATAAGATGACGAAATTGGCTCACTTTCTACCAGTTAAAACCACGTATGAGGCTGAAGAGTATGCAAGGTTGTATATCCATGAGTTAGTGAGATTGCATAGGGTTATTTTGTCCATCATATCGGGTCCCGATTCACAGTTCACTTCACATTTTTGGAGGTCCTTTCAAAAGGATCTTGGAACAAAAGTTCACCTTAGTACGACCTTTCACACCCAAACAGATGGCCAAGCCGAAAGAACCATTCAACCACTTGAGGATATACTAATGGCTTGTGTATTGGAGTTAAGGGGCAGTTGAGATATTCATCTTCCTTTAATTGAAATTTCCTACAGTAATAGTTATCACTCCAGCAACAGTATGGCTTCTTTTGAGGCTCTTTATGGGAGACATTGTAGATCACTGGTTGGTTGGTTGGAGGTTGGGGAGGTGGCTTTAGTGGGACCGAATCTTGTTACGGAGTCTATTGAGAAGGTTAGGATGATTAGGGAAAAGTTAAGAAAAGCCAAAAGTCATCAAAAATCTTATGTCGATGTGAGAAAAAGAAGGCCTTGAATTCAAAGTGGATGGTTGGGTTTATTTGAAAGTTTATCCAATGAAAGGTGTGGTCCGTGTTTGTAAAAGGGGAATTTGATTCTAAGATATGTTGATCCTTATGAGGTCTTGAAGAGGGTTGGCAAGGTAGCCTATGAGTCTAAGTTGCCTTGAGAAAAGAATTTGGTTTATCCGTTGTTTCATGTCTCTATGTTGAGAAAATATGTTGGTGATCCTAATGCTATTGTGCCTCTTGATGTTGTGGGTGTTGTTGAGGATAACTTGACCCATGAGGAGGTTCCAGTTCAGATTGTGGATAGGCAAGTGAAAAGATTAAGGAACAAGGAGGTGGCATCTGTTAAGATCCTTTGGAGAAACCAACAAAATCGAAATTGCTACTTGGGAGGCCGAAGCAGACATGCAAAAGCGATATTCTTATATTTTCCACTCCACTCAAGCCTAAGGTACTAATTCTAAGTCCCCTATGTCATTGCAAGTCTTATGATTCAGCCCCTATGTCATTCATATGCATTCATGTTTAAAGTTGTAAGCTTATGATGGTTTTACACTTATGTTGAAATTTTGGAAGCCGTATTTTAAATGTAATGTTGCATTCTTATTGGGGCTAATGTTTTTATGATCACTCTTGTCTTGTACGTTTCTTTTACATTTAGGATGAATGTTCCCAAGGGGGAGATATTGAAATGACCCTAAAAAGTGTCCTAAAATGTGCCTTAGAATGCCCAAATTTTTAAATTCCATATATCTCAAAATTTGTGTGCAATATCAAAAATTCAACTTCATATTCTTATTCCGAGGGTCAAAATTAGGGAGAAAAGGATCTAACCTCAATTTTACAACAAAAAATTTCTAATTTCCAAAATTTCAATTTCGAGGTACGATCCGAGATAGGTCCGCCTTGCGCACTTGTGTATTTTATTGCGAGTGAATTTTATCTCAGTCCAAGGCTTGGGGTCTTGGGCCTAAGTGTTTCTAATCATATATTTACCTATACTTAGCCTTATTTCACCCTCATATCTTCCTAAGCATTTCCCAATACTCACTCAAACACTTAGTCATATTTTCATTCACCAAACTCAAGTCCCAAACCTTCATCCCAAGCTAAGGTTCTCCGTCAAGGTTCTTCTTCAATCTTCAAATCTCCATCTCCAATCTTCATCAAGTTAATCTTTAAGCTGAGCTATGTGGGTTTCTTTCATGGGTTCCTTTCACCCACGATACCCAAGCAACCTTTTACTCAAATCGTTTCATTTAAAGTTGAATTACAAATGAATTTTGATTATTATCAAATTCACTACACACTGTGTTAAAGCTATGTAAAGTTATGACTATTTTGCCATGTGTTTTTGAGCTATAAATCTTTAATCTATTGTAAGATTAGAGAAAGGGTTTTGATGTATATTACTTGAGGGTGTTGCAAGGTATTGATTGATGATTTTACAATGGATTTTCTTGCATGATTTCATCTTTATATTTCATGGTTTTATACTATCATTACACACCCTTTAAGTGTTTGATGAAATATCCGGATATGGTTTCTTGAGGGGGTGAAGGTCCAAAACATGAGATATGATATGAATGACTATATGATGATGAAATGAGCTTATGCATATGATATTCTCTATATAAAGTGTTACATTAGACCATACCCGATCCGGGGGGACAAGAGCTCGGGTAACCATAGTGGGGCTTTTGTACTCATCAATCATGTCAGGGGTTTGTACTTCGCCACCATGTTGATAAGGTGTGATTATAATCAACCATGTGAGGGTTTTATACCACACAACTACCAAGGGGTTTGTATCTTGAATAGCTAGTTTGGCCTCTTCTGCACATATGACATTCTACATGAGTATATGTTACTTAAGCATGTTTTACTTAAGCATTGATCATACATGTCATATTGTTATATTTTGCCTATTTCTTAATATTATGCATTTCGATTATGATGCATACCTATTGTTGCATTGCATCCTACATACTTAGTACATTCGACATATTAACGCATACTCTATGCCTACATGATGTCACCATGTAGGAACCAGAGCCCAAGTTGATCATCCTCCTCCATGTGGCTAGTTCGCTACTATTCAAGCTAGCTGGTGAGTCCTCCACTTTGGGGACCTTAGTCTATGTTTGTCTTATTATGTGTTGAGGCACTCTTCCTTATGTTCTATTTTACTATGAGGGTGAGGCCGATTGGTTTGTCTTGCCACTGGCTCTTATCTATGTAGTAGAGGTGGTTGTTGGACATGTTATGTATCTATGATATGAGTTTGACTCTTGTCTCTTGACCATGATATTGTGCAAGCTTTTCCCTTAGCCCTTTTGCCCTTTTCTTACTCTTTAATGTTTTTATATGCTTCCGGGACTGATGATGTGTGATGACAAGTTAAGAAGCTTGTTTGGGGTTCCTTCGGGTTCCTCATTCATCATGTCACGTCTAGGCCCTAGGCTTGGGTCGTGACATCAACACTAACCAAAATGTTTAGGAAACTTACCTAGGGTCCATGAGCCCCATTCAGGACCGGTAGTTTGATCTACGGATTGTAAAGTTGGCTCATGGACTAGAGTACATAATATTTCTGCTCACTGGAAATCTTTACGAGATGGGATACGGGTCAAAAGTCTTTTACGACCCATAGACCCAGTCATAGAGACACATCTTGATGCTCCTCTCAGCTAAAATGGCAGATTTAGTCTTGTACCTACATACTCTTCATAGAATACACTATTACCCTATATGCAGCCATCCCGATGTCCAAAATTATAATCAAAATACAAGAAAACAAACTACCTATGAATCCAACACTTAAAATAACCCTATAACTATACTAGTACATCAAAAACCTTGAGTTTCCTCCTAAGTAGCACTTGATTTATTATTGTGGCACGATTTGGACAAATTGGTCACTCAGACTTCACCAATTGCCCAAACTTGACTCTTCAAATCATTTGAAACACTTCATGGACTGACAGATATTGAAGATGACTTCTTTGTCATTAAATCTAAACCTGAGTTAACCAGCTTTCATATCCACTAATGCTCGCTCAGTGGCTAGGAACAGTCTTTCCAAGATGATTGGGACATCGAAGTCAACTTCACAATCTAGGGTCACAAAGTTTGCAGGAAAAATGAACTTTTTAACTTTGACTAACATATCATATAGTATCCCCACAGGCTTCTTCACTGTGTGATCCGCCATCAACAATCGCATACTAGTCGGAGTAGGGGCTCCCAATCCAAGATTTTCGTAGACTACAAAGGGCATCAGATTATTGCTAGCACCTAGATCACATAGTGCCCTTGTGAACTACATCTCAAATGGTGCAAGGTATGGTGAAAGCACCTTGATCTTCTCGCTTCTAAGCCAAAGAAATTCTAGCAATAGCACTGCATTGTCGAAGCTCTTGGGAGAGCTCCTAACTCACAGTGCATTTTTTAATAACCAAGTCCTTCATGTACTTAGCTTACCCTGGTATCTTCTCCATTTCCTCAATCAGAGAGATGTTGATGGAGAGTTATTTGAGCATGGAGAAAATGTTCTTTAATTTTCTTTCCTCCTCCTTTTTTTTATTCTTTAAGGGAAGGGAGGAGGAGGCCAAAGAATGGGCTTCAACTTCTGTGGCGCATCAGTAGCTTCACTCACCCCATCCTTGTCATGATCATCTCCTTCATATATATCCTTGGCCTCAACGGTCTCCTCTTGAACATCTTTCTCATCAACCGGTATGGGAGGATCAATGGTGCTCTTGTCACCTCGAGTAGTGACCACTATACACTTCCCTTCATTTTTAGAATTATAGATCGTGTTACTAGGCAATGTACCCTTCTGACGCTGATTAAATTAAGTCGATACTTATCCAAGCTGTTGTTCCAATTGTTTGATAGCCACAGAGTGAGATACTATTTTCTAATTTATACTAGGAATCTCTTATTTCATGCCCCTTAGAGTCTCATCCTATGTCTCAGCTTTCTTTAACAGGCGATTAAACATCACCTCAATTTTAGAATTGTTTGCACCTGTGTCGTGGTTGTGTGGTGCGCATAAGGACCATTTTTGAACCCTTCTTTGTGATCTCAATTTGCATCTCTCTCTAGACCCTTATTTTGTCATAGAAACCTCTATGGATGTCCCTGTAAGCTCTATCTCTATTAAAGTTTCAATTTTGGTTTCCTTGACCTTGGTGCTAATAGTCCTGATTGGATACATGGGCATTGGTCCAGAAACCCCCTACACTCCTGACTAATCAGCAACAAAACATACGTCCATATCATAATAATGCTTATCATACATGGATGCACGTGGAGGTTGATGAACCACTACGTTCACTCGCTCTTGATTCCACTTCATCATAACCTCTATACATGTGTGAATCTGAGCAAGCTATGGAATGATTTCTTTATTGATTCTGGCTTGCTCTAGATGTACACTAACAATGCATGAACTCTTAGTGGATGCTCTGTCTCGCCACCCCCATGCATGATTAGTCTTGAACACTCTTTCCAATGACTCTGCGATCCTTGCAAATGGTTTATCCAAGAACATGCCCCCCATGATAGCGTCAGCAAAGGGCTGACTGTTCTTATCAAGGGCATGGTAGAAGATCTCCAGCATTCCATCATCAACTATCATGTGGTTAGGGACGCTCCTTAGACATTTGGTGAACTGCTCCCAAGTAGTGCTTATTGAATCATATGGAAGTTATTCAAAGTTGTTAATCTAGTCCTTCCACTTGAGTTTCTTCGATCCAGGGAAGTACTTCTCCAAAAAGGCCTTCTGCAAGTCTTCCCAAATGGTAATCGAATTCTACGGGAGCTCAGATAGCCACAATATTGCATTGCCTATAAGAGACAATGGTAAGACATGAAGTCCTACAGTATCTATAGACTGATGTTATGTTCCCCTCACACTCTTACAGATGAATTTCATTTTGTGTAGGTGACTATGAGGATCCTCTGATGGTAAGCTAGCAAATAGCCTGCAGTTTTGTAGCATATGAAGTAACCCACTCAAGACTGTGAAATTTGTGTCTGCCGATAGTGGTGGCAACATAATAGCTCTAGTTACCTCCATGGTTATAAGATTCCGTCTGTATTTATTCCACTGGTAAGCATTGACATTGAAATCCTGAGGCTGTGGAGTAATATCCTCCAGAGAAAGTGGGTTCTCATTCTCAACATCCTCATTGTTATTACTGTTCCAAGCTAATTGGTCGCTTTATTGGCATTGTCTTGGGCCATTCTTCTCAATGTTTTGTGGATCTCTCAGTCAAATGGAGTTAAGGGATTGTCTTGACTTTGAGTGTTAGACATACGCTACACTTACACCCTGAAAAAGAACAAAAATCACAAATAAAAATAAAAAATAAGGGAACTAAGGAAAACACCCAAGTTACTTATGAATTCACTAAGTCTAGTTGTATCCTTCGACAATGGTACCAAAATCTTAATGTCACCCAAGTTACACCTCCTGTTTAGAAGATAAAGCAATCGTTGTCAAGAAATAGAACCTAACAAATTTAGGGTCGAACCCACATGGAATACATAGACTCAAGAGAATTTATTGATTGCAATTCAAATGGTTAACCAACTTACTTCCCCAAAAGGAGGTGGCTTTTGCAATAATCAATGAGAAATATAAATAAACTAACTATCACAAGAGAGAAGTTAATATGCAGAGAAACTAGGGTATTGTGTTCCCCATTATTTTCCAACTTAGTATCATTGGATAATCTAATTCTTTTCTAGTGTATAACATGCAGGATGGTAAGTTATGTCCACCAAGTCCTTGGGTCAAAGGTGAGAGGTGAATTTTACTATACTACTTAGCCCATCTCCATAGTTTGCATTACTAACCTTTACCTGTTGGTCCTAGTTTAACCTCTCCTTGGCCCTGTTTGGTTGATTAGATGAGAACACATTAATCGAATCCTGTTAAGTAATCTTTTTTCCTATTCATTACTACCTTGATCCAATCAGTAACACTAAGCGGGTTAGATTATTGTCCACCACTAGAAAAAATACAAAACAAAGAGAATTAATTAATATATGCATATACACCTTCCAAGAATCATGAATTATCTTGTTTTACTTTGTTAGTTCTTCATGGTTCCCACAACCCTAGTTGTGGATTTAGCTACTCAATGCTATGTGTAGATGCAAGAATCATGAATTGAGAAAACATAATTGAACACTTATACAATAGAATTAAGAAAAATAAAATCCAACTTCAATAAGAATCACAAGCATCAAGATGAAATTCAAACATAAGTGTTCTCAAAGACTCTCCAATATGATCTTACAATTTTCTCTCTCTAATTATTGAGTTCTCAGAGTAATAGGCGAAAACTTCTGAAAAATAACCACAAAAACTGATTTATAATAAGTAAAATACAAGTTTTAAACTAAATCGGAGAACTGGTCGGCACGTCATACAAAAGCTGTTTACGGGCCTTATTGCATTCCACAGCTTATAATTGTGGTCTCGTACTCAGCTGCTGAAAATTTGGACTTCAACTCTACGACACTCCTCTAACACTCATAAAGAGATTTACAACTTGTAAAGGGGGTTTCTTCTGATGAAACTCCTAAAAATACAAGTCTCTGATCCTCAGGGCACAAACCATCTTCTACGACTTATAAAACCTTTTACGACTCATCTGCATGTACATAGAATAAACTTCAGAAAACAACCCCTCACTGAAATTGTTCAAGAAACCATCCTACAGCCTGTAGAATGATCTACGGCTCATAAAGGGTCTCATATATAGCAAAAATCAGCAACTTCTGCGATTTCCCCCAAAATCAAAGCCAACCTGTAATCTGCAAATAGTGGTGGCAAATGGGCGAGTCGGGTCAAATTTGGGAGGGTTGAAAATGGATGAACATAAAATGGGTAATAACTCAACTCCACCCCCACCCCCACCCCATATTTCATATGGGTAAAAAATGGGTTGGGTAACAAATGGGTTAGGTAAAATATTAGTTGACCCATATTTTCATGAGCCAATAGTACTCCACTTTAAAATTCAATATGGATAAAATATTTAGTTTATTTTTTTCTTCATTTTCATCATATACAATGTAATTTGGTTTTCCTTTTCAACATTACATATCTAAAGTAGGTGTATATTGTTTCGTATATATACATATTTCAATTTTTTTTCACATCTTATACTTGAAGCGAGTATATATCCATATACTCTATTCTTTATTTTTTAATTGTCATATTGCGTCTTTCAAAATTCAAGTTGACTGATTTTTAAAGATAAATTAGATTATATTAATTCAATATTTTCAAATAAAAATTTTAATATTTAAGAACTATATATAAAGTACTATGAATTGTAATTTTTCTTGTATAAATTTTAAAAATTTTCGTCAAAATCCCTATGTTTAATTCTCAAAAAGAAAATCATGATGACTAAACTTAAATGGAGGGAGTATTTATTTCCTCTATATACGTAATTTGGATTTCTTTTTTTTTCTTTTACTAGGTCACATAGTTGAAGTCATGGTAATATCAATTCTCTCAGTATTGGTGTCAATTAGAAGTTGTTAATAAAAATTAATTGTACACTATAATTAATATAATTTTCTCAAAATAATTTTTTTAAGGTGGGGGTAGGGTTGGGTTGGTTGGGGTGGGAGCTAGTGACCGGAGGGGTCGGGGTAAGAAAAAAATTTTGGTTAGAGGAGACTTCTAAAAGTGTCTTTTCAACTTTTTAGAAATAAATTATTTTTCTTAAATTTAAGTTTATCTTTAAAAATATTATTCAAAATATTTAAGTCTCAAACATAAGTAAATTAGAAAACATAATGAATTTTGGGTGAATAAAAGTAGAAAGCATAACCCATTTGACTATATTATAGTTTACCCATATTTTTACCCATAAATACTCATATGTATGTGGGTTGAATATGGGTTTGGACCCATATTTTACCCATGTTAAAAGTCACTCACCCAACCCATTAAAATATGGGCAGACTGGGTGGGTTACCAAAATACGAGTTCATTTTGTCGACACTACCTGTAACTATAAATATAAAAACATATAAAACCAACTAACATCGCATTGAGAATATATCATATTCTAAGTTTTAAGCATCAAAAGTGTTGTATTTTGGCAGCACATCAATTCCTTCATTCACTCTTAATTCATCAATTCAAAATTTTATCTTTTACTAAGGTTCTCATATCTCCATTGAAGACAACAAGCAATTCTCCAAGTTCTCCATCAAAATTCAAGGATTCTTTTATCTTCTAACTCAATGTGTGTGAGTCTTCATCCATGGGTTCCTTTCACCCAAGGAAACCAAATGATTTTCAATTATTTCATCCAATTTCAAGTATGTATTTTTTATGAGTCTTTCTAATTTTCATTCAATTGCTTGATTCATGATTTATTTTATGATAATTAATTTATTTCAAAACGAATTTATGAGAACCACATGAATTTTATGATTTCCCATTTGAATTCTCTAGTGTGCTATTAGGGTTCAAAATTTAATTATGAGTTTTGTTGAATTCTCCTTCAATTTCATAAATTGAGTTTTGATTATAAATTTTTTTCTTAATTAAGCATAAATTATTATTCAATTGCATGGATTTAATGGTTTATAAGAAATTTTTCATATAAGCTATTTAGGGTTCATCAAACTACATATGGGTTTCTATTAATTTTGATTCAGTTAATCCTATTCTACATAATTATGTATGAATTCATCCTAATTATATGATTTCTAGTCAATTGATGGTGAACTCATATTTCTACTCAAAGTTTTCTTTACAAGTCATGATTATGAAATTTCAAGTGTTCAAGTATGTTTACGAATGGGTGGCTTGAGACCTTAGGGGTGGCCTAAGACCTCAGAAGGTGACTACACTCTTAATTGAGATACGATTTGCAATGATGGAAGACTTGTACCCACATTACATGAATTATATGAAAATGAGATATTTAATAAATAACATTCTATGATTTGGATTGGTGATCATGACTAGCCTTTCCTACATGACATGTTATGAAAAATATGAACTATGATTCATTACAAGTCTTATAAATTTTTGATAAGTTTGATTTTGTGACATGTACTAAGTGGGATTTTAACTTAGTACCGAATGAGGTTTTAATGTGAGAACTCGATCGAAAGGGTCCTTATTAGCATCTCTAATCCTTATAACTACGTTGTAACCATAGAATTTAAACAAATATGATTTTCTAGTGCATCCACATAGCTCATGACACCCATTATATGGGGTGGAGTTCTACCTTGGCAAATGGCTCTCTTTTCTCCAATGCACCGCTAGAAATTGGGATTTCATGTTATAGATCACATAATTTTATTATCAATTATGATTATATCGCACATATGCATGGTTTTAATGATAATTTATTTGCCTACTCCTGATCCTTACTTTTCCATGATGTTCTCATGATATGCTTCTTATATATTGATCTCTCTTAGTCTACTTATGATTCTACTACTCTTTGTCATGTTATCTAAATGATCATTTGTGCATTATGACTTACCATGTATTTCATTACCTACATACTTAGTACATTCAAACGTACGAACATATACTCTTGCAAATATTATATCACATGTAGGGACAAACACTTCATCATATTTTCTAAGTGGGTAATTTCTTTGAAGATTGATTGCTTGGTAAGTCATCATGATTTGAGGGCAAACCTTTCATAGATCTTGTTACTTCTAGATGTGTTGTTGTTGAGACTATGACTTTTCTTTCTATTTGATATGGGTGTGCTATGAACTTGTCTTAAGCACCCATTTATGTTGACTAGTAAAGGCATGTTAGTTTGTGTAAAAGTCTATGTTCTCCTTTCATTGCTTCCTAAAGTTTATTCCATTTTCTCTTATGATGTTGAGATGAGACCCATTCAATATCCTGTATAGATCGTGATAATGCTTTCATAGCTTTATGTATGCTTATTGATATGTTTAAGATGGCTTAATCGGGGTCCCTCGAGGTTTCAATCATTGTGTCACACCTAAGGCCTAACTTGGAACGTGATATTTTACCACACCAATAGCATGCACCTATACTAATGAAAAAGTTGCCTACATGGTTACTTCCACACTTGGAACACTTAAGGAAAATAGATCCACTAACACCATTATCTTGGGCTGGTTAGACACCCTATATTTGTCAAATCTTTAACCTAAAGCTTGAAAAAGACTTTGGCCTTGGAACCCTTGGCCTTGTTGGAAATAAACATTACCACTACTGAATCTTTATTTAGAAAATCCAGGTTCAAAGGATCTCTCTTGGACTCCCTCACTTTCCTCTATTTGAGATTTTCCCTTCAATTTGTTTGGAATATGTCATGAGCCTAGAAATATTTGTCTCCTTGATAAGAAATATCTATCTCCTTCATCTTATCATAAACTTGCTTAAAGTATTGAAATTCTATAATCATAATTTCATACGAGTAGGGTTCACTTATAATTGACTTGAAATCATGAAATATGGTTAAAACATGCATAATCATGTAATATGACACCAATTGAATCAAAGTTGATAGAATCCATATAGAATCTCATGAACCTTAGATTTGCGTAGAGAATTCACTTATAAATCATAAAAATCATGGAATTTATAATAATTCATGCATAATTAGTTAATTAAATCAAGAATAAATCATAATTCATGTAATTGAATTGAGATCATGGAAAACCCATAAAGTACATACTTATAATTTGATGGAAAAAAAGAGGAATTCTTTGGGCTCTATGGGTGAAGTGGACCCACGGATGAATACACACATACATTAGATAAAAATACTTGAAGAAAGCTGAAAGTTGGATAGTGGAACTTGAAACCCAAGCTTGATTTCTTCAATGGAGCTTGAGGAGGAAGAGAGCTCAAACATTTTGAGATCTTGAGAATATGGTGAACTGGTAAGGGTTGGAACAGTTATTGGGTAGTTATAGGACCAAAACAATATAGTTCAGGGGTTAGGAGAGTAAAAATTATCAAAATTGCCCTTAATGAAAATTTGTGGGAGAGGACTACAGATTTGGTCTATGAGTCATAGACCCCATCTACGATTCGTGAAATATATATTGTAGAACCTAGGTCCAAAATTATGGTTCTAAATCTCAAACTATGATCCAACTCTATAGGCTCATCCTACCTTCTATGGCTCAGAGAAATCCCTCATGGAGTCACCTAGCACTTAAAAGAATTTCAATTTATCAATGTGCCAGTCTAAATTTTTGCTGCAGATTTTACTGCCACTATCTACACCTTACAAACCACTTTATGGGTCTTAGATAAGGTCTCATGGATAGCACCTTAGCTTAGAAAATTATTTTGAAAAATGACAGGTTCTATGAGTCAAGAGTATGGACCATAGAAAATAATATGGTCCATAGAAAAGTATCATACAATGATCCTAGAAGTTGGAAAAAGTATCAAGTTTTTAGAAATATATTTATGAGCAAGTAGGGTGAGTCATAGAAGGTTCTAGAACATATAGACCATGATCATAAAACCCACTGGGACTTAGAATTTTTTTGACAAATTGGATAATGTACGAAAGGGGATCTTATAGCCCACAGAAGGAATTACGAGCAATAGTTTAGGCTTGTGAATTGAGCCTCGAGCACTAAAAAAGTTGGTTAAGTATGGAGGGAATCTACAAATGGGGACTACGGACCATAGAAAGTAGGATGAACCTAAGTGATTTTGATCCTAAATTCTATAGACCAACTTGTATGGACCATAGAACGATCTACAACTCATAGATCCAATCTGTAGTCCCTTTTCATTAGATTTTACGTTAGAATATTTTGGTCCTTCTCTATCTTCCTAACCCTTAAACTGCATCATTTTGTCCCTCTCAACCTATCCAAAACCAATTTTACTCGGTTATTCCACCCATTCTCATCCTTTACCTCAATCTACCAAAATTCTCTCCAAGTTCTTTTCTTTAAGGTTGAAGGCTACTTAGGGTTCTTCAAGCTTCAAAACTTTCTTCTTTAATTTTCTCTATAGGATTTTTTCAAGTTATGTGGGGATTATTCCATGTGTGAATTTCATCAATGAAACCCAATAATTTTCAATTTTTTCTATTAAATTCAAGTATGAAATATATGAATTTTATTATTTCTCATTCAAATAGGTGAATTATGTTCCATATTATAATTATTGTCCTAATTATGAATGTTTTGTTATTCATTGCATGATTGTGATGATTTTCAATTAAACAACACTATCTCGGGTTTATTAATTTCACTCTGAGTTATCTCAATTATGATTTCGATTGATATTGTTTCTCGTGATTATGCATGATTTCATTTGAATTAGATGTTTTAAAGTTGATTTGAGATCAACTCATGCAAACACCCTAGTATTACTATGAGCCATGATCATAAATGAATAAGGATTTCACTTAAGTTCATGAAAGTATTTAATTATGATTTATGAAAGCCCCTTAAAGAATAAAGGAAATAGTGAAAATATTTTTCTCGTCTATTCATGGATTCAAGATGTGATAAGGACAATTCTCACACTGGCTAAATCATCAAGATTTTAATGAGCTACTCTATAAGTAAGATGATTCTATGAATTCAAAGTTATGATAGATTTATTATACTATGATTTACTATTCTATTGGAATTTGACTAGCACCAAGAAAGCTTGAGGTGGAGTACATTCCAGAAGTCCAAAGTAGCTTCCCAAGGGAATCCTAGTCGCAAACTTTGGTCCTAAAACTACTGTATCACCCCATAAAATTACTGAAATACCCCTAGAATTGAATCGTGCGCATAACGTGTCTTCCCAAGCTCCAATGGGAAATTCGAGACCAGATTTATGATAAACATGAAAAATTGAGCGGGAAAATGGTCCCGACCCAATTTTAGAGCAAACAAGTAGAAAATTAATTTTCGCTAATTAAAACTAAAACAGTGAGAGTGCAAGCCCAAGGCGCGATGCGCCTAGGGCGTAGACTCACACTTTGTTTATTTTTATTTTTTTGACGTGAAACTAGAAACAACGGAATTGCAAAATAACACATGCCCGTGCCCCCCGCACGACGTGGGCATATTGTTACGAAATGAAAATTTTATTTTCTTTTACGGGAAGGACCTTTTGGTCATTCCCCAACCCATCCTATGTCCCAAAAACGTGTTTAAAGATCCTTTCCTTCAGATTAAGAATTTCAAAACTCATTTTTCTTAACTTCTAAATGAGGGATCTTGAAGGAGAAAGAAGAGAGCTTGAAGATTCCTAGGTTTGGGGCTAATTCCTTGAAGAAGCCTAAGTAATTCTTCATCTAGGTATATAAGGCTATCCAAAACATGGGATTGTTCTCCCATGTGTCCCATTGAATATAGTAGGTTGATAGTTAAAGGTAATGGGTTCTTTCTATAAAATTATTGGCAGTTATTTGAAAATTATTCTTACATTATATATTTTCTTAACTTGATGATCATCACTACTTGAATTTATTTCTTAAATGATTTATTTGAATTATTATATAAACCCTACATGATTATTTTGTCAAAGATTACAAGAATGAACTTAGGGGTTAATGTTTAGAGCCTTGATCATATGGGTGCTCTTGCTTGTTGTGGTCCGGGTCCTGAGTCGAATATGTTGATGATTGATGTTGTTGATATTGATATCCTTGGAGTCTTAAAGTGGTTGAATGTAATCTTGAAAGAATGTTCCTAATTCCTTGAGTTAATAGATATTGGGATGAGTTGATGTTCATTGTCAAAAAGAGACTAGGTGATGGGATATCTTGATGTTTAATATCTTATGATCATGTTGAGTCCTAGGAGGAGTATTGAGCACCAAAATGAGTAAGAGCGAGTCTCACTCACACTCATTAACTACGTGGCCATCGTAGGAGAGGATTGGACCGTGAAAACAGATGTTTCTTTATGTCCCAAAAGAGGACTTGATATATTTATGGATCCACCGATAGACATGTCCTCTATCCCAGAAAGGTACAGGATGGATATAGCAATCACAACGCTTCATTATATCATCACCGGCTCATAGGTGAAGGTTCTCGATTAGAGAAACTCCTTGATAGGTTTCATCTGGATAGTACTTTAATGTTGATATTATGGTATAAGTCTTGATTGATGTTGTTGCGATACTGTCCTACTCCTTATCCTGAGCTAAGGTGAGTACCAGATGAGTGGATGTCATTCCATGTTACTCTGTCTATACTGTTTACTTTTAGCCTGTTTTACATATCGTACATTCCATGTACTGACGCAATTTGGCACTGCAGCATGTCATAATACAGACTCAGCTGATAGAGGACTTCAGCAGGCGATTTATTGAGGTTCAGAGGCTTCTAGCTTCAGAGACTTGGTGAGTCCTCCCCTACATTCGGAGGATGCCTTTATTTCATTTTCTTATGTTTTAAGTTACTCTTTAAGTTTGTGGAAGCCATGGCTTGTCATGGTACCTTCCTAGACTATAGAGATAGAGGCTTCATAGATAGAGAGAAATAATGGATTGATGTTAGGGTATTTTCCCCTTTCTAAATTAAGTTATCATAATTTTATCTTATGGTATAGACAATAATGACTACTCTTATGGCCTGTGGCCCTTATTATTGACGTAAATGTGATGGGGTAGAGCTGCCTACAATGATTGGCTGTTACTTTTGATGTCTTCCGATAATTCATTGATTGAACGGATGTGGTGAGGCTACGTGGTTCACTTGGAGACTAGCAATAGTCTCTGAGTGCCAGTTATGCTCAGGGTACCCTCTCGAGGTGTGACAAACTTGGTATCAAAACCCAGAGCTTAAGTGTCCTAGGGAGTCTATGAATCTGTGTCTATTAAAGTCTTGTTTGTGGGTATGTTAGGCACCACTCTTCATAACCAAGAGGTTACAGGTCATTAGGAAGTACCTTTCTTCTATGATCTGAATTCGTGTGGTAGAATTTAACTCTGTGAAAATCTTATTCTTATTCGTGTGCTACACGTTTGCAGAATATGGCTAGAAAATGAATTGCTGCTCAGAGAGATGCCTCACCCCCAACTGCTGAGAATTCCCAGCCAGAGGTCCCTACTCCTACAGTGACAAGGAGACGGGGTCAACCTGCCAGGACTATTGAGGTCCTACAGGCGCCCTCTGCACAGCTACAGCTAGCCGCCACCTCACAGGCAGAGTTTAGGGGAGCCATTACCATACCTACTCAGCTAGTGGCCTCCCAAGGTAACAATTGAGGTCCTTAGGCTCCTAGTTCTAGCTCACAGGAGTCCATGGCTACAACCCAGCTCAGATACTTCTTATATATGAACCCACATGTGTATACGGGGTCAAAGGTTGAGGAGGACCCACAGAACTTCATCGATGAGATGTCGAAGGTCTTCAAGGCCATACATGCTAACGAGATTAAAGGAGTTGAGCTCGCCTCCTACCAGCTGAAAGATGTTGCAAATTTCTGGAACAACTGATGGGAGGAAAGTAGAGGTGAAGTTGTTGAACTTGCAGAGTGGGATGAGTTTGAGGCTGCTTTCCTTGAACACTTCTTTCCCCAAGAGTTGAGGGAGGCAAAGGTTAAGGAGTTCGTGAACTTAAAACAATAAGGGCTGACTGTTAAAGAGTACAGACTCAAGTTCATAAAGTTGTCCAGATATGTTGCAGAGATGGTCCAAGACATGAGGGCAAGGATGAGGAAGTTTATGTCTGGTTTGGGCAGGTATGTGAAGAAGAAATGCAAGGCGGCGTTGTTGATCACAGGTATGGACATTTCCAGGATTATGGTATATTACTAGCAAACTGAAGAAGATAAAAAGAGAGATAGAGAAGAGTAGATGAGCAGGAAAGAAAAATCGGCAGGGCATGAGCCTAGCCAGCAGAGACAAAATAAGGGTGATAAATCCTACTTTCAAAAGAGATCTTATCACTATCCACCCTCTGCAGACAGTGCCCCTGTCCAACTAAACAGGTATGATCAGAATTCTTATGGTCACTAGAATTTCAGGGCCCAGGGTTCTCAATCTCAAGCTAGTGTGACAAGTGTGGTAAACTCAATCTGAATGAGTTCCGCATGGACAAAGATGTTTGTTACTCATGTGGGCAGACTGGTCACTTCCAGTATGAGTGCCCGAAGAGGAGATGAGATGATTGAATCAATAGCGTACAATCCTCCACAGCACCCCCAACTGGAAGTCATTAGAGGGGTATTACTACGAGTACAAGAGGAGGGACAAACCGCCTTTATGCCATGGGTAATTATCAAGATCAGGAGGCAGCACCAGATGTTGTTACGAGTATGCTTCGAGTCTTTACTTTTGATCGTTATGCATTGCTTGACCCAGGAGCCACTCTGTCTTTTGTATCTCCCTATATGGCTAGTAGATTTGGGATCCTTCCAGAATGTTTACTTGAACGCTTTTTTGTTTCCACTCCCACTAGTTAGTCTATCATAGCTGATAGGGTTTATAGGGATTGTGTAGTATCTATCTATTATATAGATATCTTGGTTGACTATGTAGAATTAGAGATGGTTGACTTTGATGTGATTCTTAGCATGGATTGGCTTCATGCCTGTTATGCCTCTGCTGATTGTAGGACTCAGATTGTTAAGTTTCAATTCCCTAATAAACCTGTCTTAGAGTAGAAAGGGAGTTCTGTTGCACCTAAGGGCAAGTTTATCTCCTATCTTAGAGCCAAAAAGCTAATCTCTAAAGGGTGTATCTACTACCTCGTTCGAGTTAAGTATGATGATGTTATGTCCCCCACTCTAGGGTCAGTCTCGAATGTACTGAATTCCCTAAAGTGTATCCTGAGGATCTGCCTGGAGTCCTTCCTGATAGGGGATTAACTTTGGGATTGATGTTCTCCCTGATACCCAACCTATCTCAATATCAACCTACATAATGGGCACTGCTGAATTGAAAGAGCAATTGAAAAACTTGCTAGAAAAAGGTTTCATAAGACTAGTGTTTCTCCTTGGGGTGCTCCTATCCTATTCGTGTGTAAGAAAAATAGGTCTATCAGAAGGTGTATAAACTACCAGCAATTGAACAACGTCACAATAAAGAATAAGTACCCTTTCCTCGGGATAGATGATCCATTTGACCAACTTCAGTGTGCCTCTTGCTTCTCCAAGATAGATCTCAGATTGGGTTACCATCAACTGAAAGTGAGGGAATGTATATTCCAAAGACGGCCTTTAAGACAAGGTATGGCCATTTTGAGTTCTTGGTCATGTCCTTTGGGTAGACTAATGCCCTGTAGCTTTCATGGACTTGATGAAAGAGTATTCAAACCATATCTTGACATGTTCTTGATTGTATTTATTGATGATATCCTGGTGTATTGTAAGGATAAAGAGAAGCACGCCAATCATCTGATAGTGGTTTTACAAACTCTTAAAGACCATGAATTTTATGCAAAGTTTTCAAAGTGTGAGTTTTGGCTCAAGTTAGTGGCCTTCTTAGGTCATGTTGTCTCGGGCGATGGTATTCGAGTGGATGCCCAGAAGATTGAAGCTGTTAAGAACTAGCCTAGGCCGACCTCTCCCATTGAAATATGGAGTTTCTTGGGGTTAACAGGCTACTACCGTAGATTTGTTGAGGGTTTTTTTTCCTTGTCTGCACCATTGACCAAACTAACTCAGAAAAAGGTTACGTTTCAGTAGTCCGACAAATGTGAGAAGAGTTTTCAAGAGTTGAAGACTAGATTGACTACAGCACCAGTTTTGACCTTTCCTGATGGGACAGAAGATTTTGTGATATATTGTGATGCATCAAGAGTTGGATTGGGTTGTCTACTGATGTAGAGAGGGAAGGTGATAGCCTATGCTTCAAAACAACTTAAGATTCATAATAAGAACTATCCTACTCATGATCTCGAGTTGGCAACAGCAGGGTTCGTGCTTAAGATCTAGCGCCACTACCTGTATAGAGTGCATGTGGATGTGTTCACTGACCACAAGAGCTTGCAATATGTCTTCAGTCAGAAAGAGCTCAACCATGTGGCAAAGGAGATGGCTAGTGTTGCTAAAGGATTATGGCATCAGCATTCTCTATGACCTAGGTAAGGTTAACATTGTTGTTGATGCTCTTAGTATGTTGTCTATAGATAGCACTACCCATGTGGAAGAAGGGAAGAAAGAGCTGATGAAGGAAGTGCACAGGTTGGCTGATTGGGAGTATAACTTGAGGACAATAATGAAAGAGGTGTCAACATTCATAACAGGTTTGTTTCGTCTTTAGTGTCAGAGGTGAAGGAAAAGCAAGACCAAGAACCTACCCTATTTCAATTGAAGGAAGCCGTTAATAAGGAAAAAGTGATGGTTTTCTCCAAAGGGGGTATGGGGTGTTGGGATACCAAGGTAGATTATGTATGCCCCGATGTTGATGGTGTTCGAGTGAGAATCATGGTCGAAGCTCTTAGCTCCAGATATTCTATCCATCCTGGCTCCACCAAGATGTACCATGACTTGAGAGAAGCCTATTGGTGGAATGGAATGAAGAAGTACATTGCTGAATTTGTCTCTAAGTGTCCCAATTGTCAAAAGGTCAAGGTTAAACATCAAAGGCCTTGTGGGTTAGCTCAGAACTTTGAAATTCCAGAGTGGAAGTGGGAGATGACCAACAAGGTCCTGAAAGCAACATGACTCAATATGGGTGATTGTGGATAGGATGACTAAATCATCCCACTTATTGGCAGTCAAGACAACTAATATGGCTAAGTAGTATGCCTGGTTATACATTCGTGAGATTATGAGGTTGCATGGAGTTCCCTTGTCTATTATCTCGAAAAGAGGAGCTCAATTCACCTCCCAATTTTGGAGATTCTTTCAGAAGGGATTGGGTACCAAGGTAAATCTAAGTACAGTCTTCCACCCTTAGACAGATGTACAGGCAGAGCATACTATTCAGACTTTGGAAGATATGTTAAGGGCTTGCGTTCTCAACTTTAAGGGAATTGGGACGACCACTTGCCATTGATCGAATTTGCCTATAACAATAGCTATCATGCAAGTATCTAAATGGCCCCTTATGAAGCTTTGTATGGGAGAAGGTGTAGATCATCGTAGTTCGGTTGAATTCGGTGAAGCTGAGTTGATTGGAGCCAATCTTGTCCACCAATCAATGGAGAAGATGAAGCTTATTAGAGAGAGGTTGAAGACCACACAAAGTTCTCCAAAAGTCTTACACTGATGTGAGGAAAAGAGACTTAGAATATGAGGTTGATCATTGGGTGTACTTGAAGGTATCACCTATAAAGGGAGTCATGAGGTTTGGGAAGAAAAGAAAGTTGAGTCCTCGCTATATTGGTCCCTATCAAACTGTTAGGAGGATTGAGAAGGTCGTTTACGAGCTGAAACTGTCTTCCGAGCTAGAAGGGATTCATCTGGTGTTCCACGTTTTGATGCTAAAGAAGTGTTTGGGAGATCCTATTTTGGCAATTCCTATTGAGAGTACTGGAGTAAAAGATAGACTGTTCTATGAGAAGATTCCAGTCCAAATACTTGACCATAAAGTTCGTAAGTTGAGGAATAAAGAGATAGCCTCTGTCAAAGTCCTATGGAGGAACCAATTTTTTTGAGGAAGCTATGAAGATCAAACATCCACACCTATACATGCCAAATGACAATGATGTCGAAGGTAACATCCCTGTCCTTAATTCAATTGAAGTTTCAACTCTTGAGTTGATGTGCTTATTCTATTCTTGAGTCTAATGTAGAGGTTATAAGGGGTGAGGGATAGTTAAGAGTTCGAGACTTTTGAGTGAGTGCTAAGACTAGTCGAGTCTACTCATGCCTTAATTGCACCTTTACTCATCATTCAAGGATGAATATCCCAAAGGGGAGATAATGTAACACCCCACGAAATTATCGAAGTACCCCTAGAATTGAATCATGCACATAACGCATCTTTCCAAGCTCCAATAGAAAATTCGAGATCGGATTTCGATCAGCACAAAAAATTGAGTGGGAAAATGATCTCAACCTAATTTTAGAGCAATCAAGTCAAAAATAATTTTTGCTAATTAAAACGAAACAGTGAAAGTGCGTGCCCAGGGTGCGACGCACTTGGGGTGCAGACTCACACTTTATCTTTTTAATTTTTTTGACGTGAAACTAGAAAGAATGGAACTCGAGAAATAACACATTTCCACACCCCTGGCGCGACGTGGACATGTTTTTATGAAATGAAAATTTTATTTTCTTTTACGAGAAGGACCTTTTGGTCATTCCCCAAACCATCCTAAGTCCCAAAAATATGTTTAAGGGTCTTTTCCTTCAGATTAAGGGTTTCTAAATGAGGATTCTTGAAGAAGAAAGAAGAGAGAGATTGAAGATTCCTAGGTTCGGGGCTAATTCCTTGAAGAAGTCTAAATAATTCTTCATCTAGGTATGTAACGCTACCCAAAACATGGGATTGTTCTTCCATGTGCCCCATTGAATGTAGTAGGTTGATAGTTGAAGGTGATGGGTTCTATTTGTGAAATAATTGAACAGTTTCCTGAAAAGTATTCTTGCATCATATATTTTCTTAATTTGATGATTATCACTACTTGAATTGATTGTTTAACATGATTTATTTGAATTATTATATAAACCCTACATCATTATTTTGTCAAAGATTATAAGAATGAACTTAGGGGCTGATATTTAGAGCCTTGATCATATGGGTATGCTTGCTTGTTGTGGTTCGGGTCCTGAGTTGAATGTGTTGATGATTGATGTTGATGAGATTGATATCTTTAGAGTCTCAAAGAGGTTAAATCTAATCTTGAAAGAATGTTCTTAATTCCTTGAGTTGATAGACGATGAGATGAGTTGATGTTCCTTGTACAAAAGAGACTAGGTGATAGGAAATCTTGATGTTTGATAGCTTATGAGCATGTTGAGTGCTGAGAGGAGTATTGAGTACCGAAATGAGTAAGAGTGAGTCCTACTCACACTCATTAACTATGTGGCCAGTGTAAGAAAGGATTGGACATGAAAATAGATGTTCCCTTATGATAAAAAGAGGACTTGATAGATTTATGGATCCACCGATAGACACGTCCTCTACCTCGGTAAGGTACTGGACGGATGTGGTAACGACATCGCTTCGTTGTATCATCACCAGCTCATAGGTGATGGTTGTTCGTTAGATAAACTCTCGGATAGGTTTTATCTTGATAGTACTCTGATATTGATATGATGGTATTAGTCTTGATTGATGTTGATGTGATACTGCCCTACTCCTTATATTAAGCTAAGGTGATTACCTGATGAGTTGATGTGACTCCATGGTACTCTATCTATCTTGTTTACTTTTAGCCTATTTTATATACCATACATTCATGTACTGACGTCATTTGTGCTGCATCGTTTCATGATGCAAATCAGTAGACAGAGGACTTCAACAAGCGATTTGTTGAGGTTCAGAGACTTCTAGCTTCAAAGACTTGGTGAGTCCTCTCCAGCATTTAGAGGATGCCTTTTATTTCATTTTCTTATGTTTTTAGCTACTATGTAAGTTTGTGGTAGCCATGGCCTATTATGGTATCTTCCTAGACTACAGAGATAGAGGCTTCATAGACAAAGAGAGATGATGGATTGATGTTAGGGTCTTTTCTCCTTTCTAAATAAATTGTCGTAATTTTATCTTATAGTATGGACGATGATGACTACTCTTGTGGCTTATCTCCCTTATTCTTGATGTAGATGTGATAGGGTAGAGTTGCCCACTGTAATTGATTGTTAATTATGCTGTCTTCCGCTAATTTATTGATTGAACCAATATGATGAGGTCAGATGGTTCGCTTGGAGACTAGCAATAGTCTCTGAGTGTCAGTTACACACAGGGTACCCTTCCGGGGCGTGACAACTATATATGCCCCTGAAGTTTTGTCTCAATGGCCTAGCTAATGTATCCATATATAACTCTTGATGTTAAAGGTTCTCACAGAGTCTTCCTTGGAAAAGTAGCTTCTCTCTTCTCGATATGGGAGTTACATCGAATTTTATATTATAACTCACATTGTCTTAATGGTTGTTAATGTTGGTATCTCACAAAATGACTAAATTTATCTACAAGCTTTCCTGTTATGTTTTGATGTATTAACCACATGTTTTCACTTGTGCTTACTTCTAATGCTTTACTTGACTATTAGTTTTGCATTTCATGATTTATATATTATATTATCTCATCATTCATGGATATTGATCACATACTTAGTATATTCAAAGTACTAATGCATATTTTCTTTTGCCTACATTGAATTATAATATAGGAACTGATGATCGTGTACTGCCTACTCATGGCTAGAGCTTTGGGTATTATCTTCCATAGTTGTTAAGTCCTCATGTTCCAAAGATGTGGTAGTCTATCTCTTTTTCATGTTCTTATGACATTTACCTTTAGTTTGGATGAGCTAGGAATTTATCATATGCCCTTGACTAGACTATAGTAGAGACATGTTGGATGTTCATGAAATCTATATTATTGTCTTCCCATTTCAATTTGCAGTTGTTTCTCTTTATTTGAGGTATTCATAGTTGAGACTTTACTTTCACTTTTAGATAACCAACCAGTGAATGATACCTCCAAAGAAGATGACGATCAGATAACCAATCAGTGACTGAGACCCCCAAGCATATAAAATCTTTAATAACATTGTCAGAATGTTGGAACATCGCCAAAGCATCTAAGAAGTTTAAAAACTCATCTAAAACTCATGTGGCACTTCATGAACACAAACCAAATATGCTTCTAGCTTGTAAATGATATTTCAGACTCAATGAAACTATTAAAATGTGAATCTAAGATCTCCTTGACCCGAAATTTATTTAGTCGCAATTAAACTAATTTAAATCTCAAAAAAAGCAAAACGCTGTCGAAACTCTCAAAAAATACACCGAAACTCCTTTTAAGCCTAAAATCACCTCCTAAATTGAATAGAATCTTCATAAATTCAATTCGAATATTCGAACTCAAAATATTGACCAAAGTCAAACCTTGGTTCAATTTTACTCAAACTTCTAACTTAAGATTCCAAATCCACTAAACAACTCCAAAACCAAAAACAATAACGCTATTATACCAATTTCCACATTTCAGAGATAATGGAACTGATATAATTTCATTTTGAAACTCATAGCTTCATTTGGTACCAAAAAACATTTTTGAACAACTTAAACCTGCAAAAACTCAACACCTCAACATTTCACAACTTTTCAACAAAATTTCAAAACTAAATCCAAAAACTTATCAAACATGACCGGAAGCACTGTTGGGAGGGATAAAAAATAATTTTCTTAAATTTCTCAAAAATGATGGTTAGAGTCATTACAGGATGGGTGTACTATTATAAAAGGTGAATCTGAGATATAAAATTTGATCTGTTTGATCCTTAGGTTATTATCACTAAGTTTGTTAAACTTTTAAAATTGTACGTCTAGAATTAATGCTTATCTATTAGATATTAATTTTAATGTTTTAATTGTATAAAAATATTACAGCGCTAATTTCTTTTAGAAATTCTAGTGTGACAGACTTGGAAATTTCGAAAGACTAAAGGCAAAAAACCCAAAAAAAAATATTGAAATGCTAAAAGTGTTACTGATGATCACTTAAAAGGTCTTACCCAATTTTTAAAAGAAAAAAGAAGAAAAAGATAAGTATTTAAATCTAATTTTGATTAGAGAGGTGTATCCAAACATTATGACTTTATATAATACTTCAAATGAGAGTTTACACATCTATATATAAGTATTTTTTAAAAAAATATACATATAACACCACTATATATGATCTAGGAATAGGAACATGGGTTTCATATGAACCCATGAAAACCCCAGATACACCCTTGATAGCTAGTTAGATTTTTATTCTCAATTTGTAATTTGGTATAATTTTTTATTCAATTTTATTTATCTCTACATATCTTAATATTGATGAAAATATATATATAACTAATACAAACATTTGTATATATATAAGTGAAAACAATATACTAAACGAGATACCATTTATGTATAAATAATGCACACTATCAAACAATCCCTACGTTGACTTTGGGAAGTCTGGAGTCCTAGGCATTTGTGATTGATTACTCACGTTTTCAATACTTGACAGTAGTGCATCTACAGACAGGGAATAACCTAATTGCGTCACTAAAGACCTAACATGATCCAATTCATCATTAAAGTCTTAACAAATTGTTGATGCGTGAATCTGATTTTATTGAAAGCGGCGGCACTCCTACCCTAGTGGTTCAATGCGGCGCCTAATTTCTTGGCACTGTCGACCGACTTTTATAACACTAATAATATACTATTCCTTTAATTTATTCGTTTTATTTTTTTACTTCATTTAAAAAAATATTATTTTTATTTTTCACACGATATATTTGAAATCTTAAAATTAAAGAATATTTTGATACATTTGATAGATATTTAATTTATAAAATCAAATCAAAAATAATGATTAATGTTCGACTTTATAAGCTCTTTTTCTTGGTTAGATTTTATTCATTTGGATGAATTATTGTGGATAGTTTAATTTGATGCTTACTAGTACTAATCAAAATTAAGGATATGTTCTTCACCAACAAGAAGGGAATTTCTAATTATGATCTAAAGAGAAGAGAATTACCCTAAAAATGATAACGAATTAGTTCCAAACCTTAGGTGTTTGGTATGAAGGAGGAGAATATTTGTTTTCCTGGAAACTATTTTTTTAAAAAACAAAGTTGGTTTCTTAATTATTTTTTAAATTTTTTTTAGTAAGTGAAGTGGATACAATAAATATAGAATGTCACTTTTAGAGCTTATTTTCCCCCTACATATCCTATATCAATATATTATCGCTTATGGAATCAAGTTTCTGACCTTTATTATTCAAATTTTCTGTTCATAGAAGAAATGGCTAGACATGGTTTTAGATGGCTCATCTTGCTTATTTTATATATTTAAGGACCCTACCTCAAAAGAATGAAGAATTGTTAAGGCTTTGGCTAAAATCAAAAATACTATATTCATTATAATTTATTTATCTAATTTTGAGTTGATATCGAATTTAAGAAAAGAAAGTAAAAAAGTCTAATGAATCTTATGATTATATCCGAATGTGCTTTAATATTATAATCTTAAATAGATTGTGTGAAAAATTAGAATGAAAGAATTGTTATTTTTTTTTAAAAAAAAAACTGAATAAAAAGAAAAATACAAATAGATTAAGATTAAAGGAATAATATTTGATTCTTTTGTCATTGTATCTTGTCTATCGTACGTGGAATAAATTGTTTGTTTTGATTCAGGTACCAATAGCTTAGCTTGGATTTAACATTTTTTTCGATAAAGGAGCTAATCTTGGTTATATATGCAAATACTACGGTTCAAAATTAGTAATATTTATTTGGAGGAACCACATAAGATGGCATCACAAGAAACGTCTATCAGTCTTAGGTGTGCACAAAAAAACCTATGTTTTGTATGATACTTTGTGACTGAGGGTTTGTTTGATATGAACTCAAAGTTTTTCATGTTTGATTAATTTAAATTTTTTTCCTCAAATTTAAGATAAATATTTTTCCTCCAGAAAAATATTTTTAAAATTCTTTTTCAACTTGTCCATCTTACTGAGATTTGGCCTCAACCTTAAGCATGTATGCCTCCATTCGGGACCTAACTCTTGGGTCAAGATCCAGTCAGAAGTAGGGTCTTGGACAGGGTTGGATCTCAAGTCCTAAATTGAAATCGAGAGTCAGAATCTGGATTAGGATCAAAATAGTCGTAGATCAATTTTTGAAGTCAAGATATCAGGTTCGAATCAGGAGTTGGGTCCCGATGTTGCTTCCAAATGCACAACCAAGCTCACATTGTCGCAAAGTAATACAATGACTCAAAAGTACTCAGATATTTCACCTGCATGGACTTGTTTTACGGTTTATCCAATTCAACTATTACTCTTTCCATCGCAATTATAATGTGATACTTTTTGGAAGCGGAGATTCAAACAAGTCTTTTTTTTGTATCTTTTATATATATTGCAATATCAATTATTACGATTTATAGTGATTTATATTTCAAAATTTTTAAAGATTCTATGTATAAATTTTTAATCAAACTTATACTGTTTGACTCTCAATAAACAAAAAATGTCAAATAAATTTGGACAAAGAGAGCATCAACTAATGAAACGAACGAAATTGATGTAATTGATTATTCTAACTATTATCACTAGCTAATAGAAGATGTATTTCCCTGTTGTGGTGTAGCATGCAACCATTTATTTCTAGGGCTTGAGGTTTAACTTAGGAGCCTCTTGTTTGCAAGCGAGGTCGTCCGTCATGTATAATTTCTTGTTTGAATGTCCTCCCATGAGCATTTTGTATGTCCATTTTTCTGATTTAATATCATTCTCGATGACCCTAGAGCTAGCCAGAAGGAGGAAGCACTCACCATTGTCAGAGGAGTGACATTTTCGGATGACTGAGCATGTACATATTTAAAATTTATATAAATTTTAAGGTTAATATTGTAAAATACGGAGTTGAACTTAGGAAGACTTGAAAAATTTTAAGGTTATAGTGGAAGTTAAACGCAAGACAAGTATGAGAGAGCTTTAACCACTCAACCAACACAATTGCCTTTGTTACTTCCTGCAAACGACAAAAGTATTATCATGATACAAGCAGATGAAGTAGCTCAATTGCTACTTCTAATGCAAGGAAATGTGTAAAATTAATATGAAATGTATATCAAAATCTACAAATGTGTGTATGTATGTATAATGGGTATAGTATAGAAATTGCATATGTAAAGTGTATCATAAATGTGAATATATTCAATAATCTATTCATTGTATAATTAGTACATAATGTATTTTTATATATAATTAGTATGCATTGAATATACATATTGATTTACATTTATTACCTACAAATTATTATTATTTTAAAAAAAAAAGTATCCCTGAAGAATTATAGTGTATGGATATCTTTTCTATGCTCTCTCTATCATATTAGTGGAGGGAGGCTACGAAATTGTATAATTGCAAGAAAAATGAATTAAGAGTGTTTATTATATGTTTGTTATGGGCCATATTATATTTACAAATTTGTACTTTTATTTATCAAAATATACATATTTTTAACTTTTTAAAATTTTATTTTTCATTTATTTTTTTAACTCGGCTTTAGTTAAAGCTGTCAACTTGTTTTATTACCAAAACACCTTTTTGACTTTGATAAAGTTTGAAAGCAACATCAATAAAAGTTGTGTTTTTAATATTTTGATTTGTAACATGTATTTTTTACCAAGATCAATGTTGGAGAAAATGAAAACTTTGGTGACATTATGTAACATGATAATTTTGGGGTGATAAGTTGGCATTACATTTCCTACTATATTTTGTTTTGAAGTGTAATAATTTGTTTCCATTTATGTTTTAAGATTTTGGTATTTCAATGGTAATTTATGGGGGTTTTGGTGAATACTTAGCTGCAAACATTTAATTTTAATTGGTAATGTATATTTTTCATCAAAAATTTTTTTTTTTTTTTTTTGTGAAAAAGAAAAACCTTGCTAACATTAGAAAAACTTGTCAGGTATATGGTGACAAGATGGTGTTATTTTTGGGTGTGCTTTTTGGTTTTGATGTGTAATAATTTATACCAAAAAATTATCAAATCTCTGAATAAGAGTATCTTTTACAAGTTTCCTATGCATTTACCAATATCACCAGACGAAAAACCAACAAGCATCACTACTATATATATTCATATATAATCATTGGTAAGCAAAAAAATAAGTTAAGTCATAATATCTTAGCAAAAATAACATCAATGGCACTAGTTTTTATACAAAAAAAAAAACTATCAAATCACTGAATAAGAGTAATAAGAGTGTATTTTACAAGTTTCCTATGCATTTATCAATGTTACCAGACCAAAAACCAACAAGCATCACTACTACATATATCCATATATCTATATTAAATGGTAAGCAAAAAAAATAAGTTAAGTCATAATATATTAGCCAAAACACCATCATTTATCAATATTGGTATAAAAATTGAAAAATAAATGTCATGATTACACATCATTAATTGAAGAAAGAGACAAATGGTACAAATTATTAAATTCATCCCTTTCCCATCGTTTTTTGTTTCCGTTTTTAACCAATTTCCTAATGAAATATCTACTCCAATTTATTACACTTCCATCAAAATTGCAGAAGCTTTTTTTTAACATATTAGTTCTAATATATACATTTATAAAAAAAATTTATAAACATTTACTTATAAATAATTATTATTGATACAAACTTGTAAAATACATTCTTAAAATACTTAGGGAAATTTCTTTCCCTTTTGTTTTCCTTAAGAAAAATAAAGAAGCAACAATTAGAAGAGTAGAGAAAGGTTTTGAAAGAAGAGCAGCCCCAGCAAAACAAGTCAAAAATGGCTAAAATAATTTCTTGGTCATTCATTATTCTTTTTTCATGGAATGGCCATTTATGTACTTGCTCCTCAATAAAATAAAGGAAAAAATATATAAAATAAATCTAATTAAAAATTATTTGTCTTTAATAGACTTAAAGTAAACTATTTGTTCTTAATAGATTCACTATCCAAATTATTTACCTTTCTACTCACTTACTCTTTTTTATATTTTGCATGCTGGCGTCATGCTGACATCAACATAAATACTATGAAATATACTCTGACTGTATATATATACCATTGCAGTATCATATAGAATGATGTCAGTCCTTTGTAATACTCTGGAGACATATTGATACCCAATTGGTAGATAGGATTTCTTTTAAGAAATAAATACGAAAAACATTATTAAACTCTAAATTAGTAGAAAATATATATTTATTATATACTTCGTCGGTATATTTATATCATATCGATATCATATAGGATGGAGCTTAATCATTTGTGACACCCTATTGTATATGTATACCTGATCGATATATCACACAGGCAGGTGCGGACATCAGGATGACGTGAACACACGAATTTTAATATTTAGGAAGGCAAAACTTTAATAGTATGGAGTACAAAAAGTAAATGGGAGTATATAAATATAAATAGTTTGATTTAAAGCTTAGTTTTTGATAAAATAAACAATAAGGTATTAAAGCTGGTGAGCCAACTAAGACACGTGAATGGAACACTAGAATGAAGATGGCAAAAATTAAAGGCAGCTGTATAAGAATGAAGAAAAATCAAAAAGGCAATCTCATGTGTCACGTTTAATTAGCAGCTGTTCTTTTTTAATGCAAAGTGTGAGATTCGTGTTTCAAGTGTCTGTTTAATTTATCAACAAAATATTAAATCCAGTCCCACCATCCAAAATAGCAGTATATATTAATTCAACGTCTCTTTGCTTTTCTCATATATATATTTGTTCTCTTCTTCATTAATATTTCCGAATTATATTGTTGATCCTTTTAATAAGTAGAAGATGACAAGAAAGTGTAACTTGGAGCTAAGTCTTGTCTCTCCTGCTTCTGTTTCAGATTTTTCTCCGATGTCACCCCTTACTTCTCCACGTAAGTCTCTCTCTACATCTCCCTTTTCTCATTCTTTCTTTCATTAAGTCAGATTCATACCATATAAAGATTGGAGTCAGAATTTTTATTTCTAAATCATAATTCATATTGCTGACGAGATCTTATGTATATGTCGTAAAAGAAAAAAAAAAACCCCATTGTTACTTTAGTGACTTTTGCGCGGATCCACAATATGATTTGTAAGTTCACGGGAATTCAGTAAATAATTTTTATTTAGATGAAAAATCTACAGAATATTTAGACATATACAAGTGTGAATTAATTTGAGGTGATTATAGAAACACAACAATATTAAATTCTAGATCCACCTTTTTCAAGAAATATCAATTCACTAAGAAACTAAAAAGTTGTGTAACTATAATCACATTTCGTCCTGATATTAAAGATTTGTTATTTTTCTTCTCTAGGGAGAGTAAAGAAAGCATAGAAGCACAGCAACAACTAACCATAATTTACGATGGCAAAGTTGTAGTTTCTCATGCTACTGATCTTCAGGTTTGTAAAACTTTTATCATTTACTAATCGTGTTAAGTCCCAGCTCACCAAAAATATTATTTTTGCAAAAAATTTACTATTTTTAAAAACAACACATTTTTTAAGAGAGGTAACTATCAGAGTGTCACACCCCTCCCTGGGGTCGTGACCAGTGCCCGATAGGGGCACGTGAACACATGCTAAGCCAATTTCCTATATAATCGAAGCCTAAAATTCTACCGAAATTTCGGCAGAGTTTCCTTTGTTTCATTGACTAACCGCACCTGCAGCAGCTCCAGAATACACAGAAAATACATACATATACATATTCACACGATAACGCGGGCCGACAAGGCTCCGCTGCGGTCCTGCCGCCTAATAAAGTACCCAACATAACATAATGCGGTCCCGCCGCCTGATAAGTGTCAAAATATACAACAAACTCCTACGTACAAAAATCCTCACGCTTACTACCCACAAGTATCCACAGACCTATATACAAATAATCCGAACGGAAGTACATATACATAACCGACTCGAATACATAAAGCACATGAAGGACTACCCAAAGCTTGCTCCTGGACAAAGGAGCCCTGCAGCAGCAAAC